>JASANE010012213.1:0-72771 GCA_030248225.1 Trileptium ribeirensis | reverse complement strand
GTCAATATTTTCATACAGGATGTCTGCTGACGCGAAGCGACCCTTGTACGTAACCAGCTCTATCCAACGCATCCCAGTCCAATTTTGGGTGTAATCGTCCTAAAATATCCGTGACAGGGTCGGAACGACCCTGTTACACTATTGCTTATACAACCGTGATACATTGTAATATCAGTGGTCAATTTATAAAACACTTTGTTAGTATCAGGCTAGTTGCTGCAATGCAACTACAGTTACGAACATACACATTTAGAATTGTATTGAAATCCGTGTGACCCACAAGACTGGTGTCCTGTTATTTGTGCGAGCTGCAGTGAAATTACCCGTTTCATCTGTTACTGTTTATTACTATTATGACCAAATACAAGGGTGCAGTACGCCGCTCAAAACTGGGGGGGGGGGGCGCTACAGGAACATTTGGGAGGCCGCCAATCCCACTTGCTGTGCCCGTGAACAAATATTTTCATAATAAACCGGCGTACTAACATGTGAGGAACTCGAAATATTCTGCATATTAATACTTCATACAGAGAGAAAGAGACAATTTGAAGTTCATTTGTGAGCGCCAGTCTGGGTTTATTCTAAGGCTCAATTTAGGCTAGCAATTGTACACTTAGTTTACAGGGACAAAAAATTATAGGTATGATCATCCTACAGGAAATAATTAGAAATGATACTCCGGCAAGGGGAAGCTTAAAGACCCTCAATTTAGATTTATTAAACCGCTAGGTTGTTTCCGATTCCGTAATGCAAATACTGACAGTTGAAATGCAACGTCCCAGCGGCTGTAAAAAATAAAGAATCTTTCGAAGCGAAATCCTATTATAATACTTATAATCGGCGTGAAATGTAAATATGATATGGGTCCTCATAAAACGCAGAGTTTTGCCAAATCGGATAAAAATTTTATTTAAAAAATTATTCTTATAAAAACCGATAAATACGGGCTTTTCGCAAAATGCCCCTACAAGTCCGAATTGATCTGTTTTGAAGATACACCGGTAATTTTGCTACAGCATTGACGAGCAGGCCCGAATTGTGTCAAGATCAGCGATGTGACTTCATGGTTCATCAACAACAAAGGTTTAGGCTAATGCTTAGGCTTCAGCATGCTTAGGGCTTTAAATAAATAAAAGTAACTCCTTAATCCGAGAACCTGTATAGCTGATTTTGATACCAATCGGGTCAGACCGGCAATGAGATTCGAATGAAATACAAAATTATACCCTCATGAGAACAAACTTTTTTCGAAAATTATGGGTACCCAGGGGTTAAAACTGGTAACCCAAAAACCAATAAAGCTTTTTAAAGCGTACATGTTCTTGATGGAGGGTGGTAGAACAAACGACATTCTCCGTGTTGATTTCATTGGGTACAGGCTCCCTGTTTCATTGTGTGTGTTTCAAGATCACATAGTAGGTGTACGATGGGCTAAGACTTCTGGTTTGAACAATAACTAAAACACACCAACAACAAATGTCGCGATTGTGGAAATGTAAAGAACGTAGCCGGAAATTTTTGTTGACTAAGTAATTTGTGACTAGTTAGATGTGACACAGGACTCTGCAACGATGATGAAAACTATTTCACCTTTTTACCCACAAAGTCTAGTGCGAATACACCTACTGGCCACGTCTACGATTTAAACAAAAATGAGGGCCTGCCTTCTGAACTCTTCAGAAATTTACAAACATGACTAGTGATGGACACGGTTAGTAAATCTGTTAATCGGTTAACCGATTTTCGGTTTTTAACTAACCGGTTAACCGTCAGTTTTTAACCAAAAAATGGTTAAGCGGCTTTTTCGGTTAACCAATGTTTTAGCGCTATCTGTTTGACATTGACAGCGTCTGAATGTAGCTTGTAAAAATATTTTGCAGTATACAAATTTACGCATTTTTATGTTGAGGGTTGAAATGCCACGACAAATAAATATAAGAGCTCTTTTCCTTCCATCGGTATGGTAAAATATCAACATGCTGAATCGCTAAAATGATTGTTGCCTCAAATATTAACATCTTCTGTGCAATGTAATGTATTATTCAAGGTCAAGACGTTTTAATCTATTCGCCTGTTTACTGAAATAATCCATTAAATTATAAGGGACTTGTCTAATTGCCAATAAAGTGAATTCTCAGTTTAAATAATATATCTTTCTTTCCGAACAAAATGAGCCCAACTACGGCCTAATCGCTCTAGTCTTTTAGGAGATCTGGTCAATTAGTGATTTCGGTATCCCAAGAGCCCATTTTAAAAACCCATATTGAACCAACCCTGGAGCGTACATGACTTCGACAACAATGCGCTCCACATAGCCTTATAGAGTTAAAAATTTCTGAGCACTGCTACCAGTTTACACCCATGGTTATCGTGATATGAGTCAAAAGGTATTTTGGAGGAACCCCAATGAATCCTACCCGACCTCTTTCGGAACCCTTTTGACGGGAAATGAGTAGGAGGTTGTTTTTGTGTCATATTGAAGGGCACAAATAAAGATTCCAAGCCTTCGAAAAAGCTGTCACCCTATCGGTTCTACCAATCGGAACTTTAGTTATGCGTGTCGCACCAAAAACCCACAAACAGACGCGCCGTAAAGTTTCACAGTCCTGACCAATGACAATTCTTCGTTGACTCTTAGAATTGAAATATTAGGTGATGCTGCGCTGAGATAGCCGAGTTTAGCGCCATCGCTTTTAAATATTGGTTAGCCTGATGAAGCCCCAGGATTGGCCGATTCTGTTGGGTAAAATATTTCGCCCCTTATTTTGTAGCCGTATCTGAAATCTCGGATTGAACCTAACAGCATATGCGTGTCCTAATTCCGATATAAGTACAGTAAAATTTGAGTCAGATAGAGCGAACTATTCCAATGCCATTATGGCATTGAAATATACGCGAATCCTGGCCCAAGATTTTTGAAGGTCCTGCTTTTGGATATAAGCTATGTATCTTAGATAATGTTATGTGGAAGGCTGTAGTTTGAACGATTTTAAGAATAAAAAAGATATGCTATATATTCAGATTATAAGTAGAGCCAGTGTCAAAAATTAAGCTAAGTACTACCAATCATATTCAAGCTATAATAGCAACCGAGATTGGTTATTTTGACGCAAGATTGGTTATTTTTCTTTCATAATTCCGTTGATCAAAGGGTTATCCGGTACGTAGGTGTGCAGTTACCAAACCTCAAGCTTCGGGCACCTATAATATGAAATCTTGTACTAAATCACTTTAGCTGTTACCATGGTATAGATAAAAACAAAATTCGACTTGATTCTGGACTAAAACTAAGAATTAACCCTTACTTACGCAAAAGGAGACATACAAATATATAGTTTTATTAATATGTGCCGATGGTTAGTCGCAACAAATAGCAAAATTACGGATATCCACCTAACCGTTCATGAGCTCTGGCCGTTGTAATCAAGATCTACATTAATGAACTAAACCAAGGAACAGGATGACTTATCTTTAGCAGAAAAATTCACAACTATTGGTTTCCAATTTGGCACGTTGTACGGTGTATCTTACTTTAAGTGGTATCTTTCGCAATTTGTTTATGATTCCTACACGACGGTTAACCGCGCCCATAACCTGGTAAAACTTGTAGGTCTTTCAGTCTTTGAGGTCAGGAACTAGAGAGGTCAAAACTATTTTTGTCGATTAATGTTTGACATTATCTAGGGTAAATTCAACGGTAATTAATCATAAGAAAAGGAATGGTCGAAATAAAAATTGTTGTAACACTTTTGTTTGTTTAAATCTAGCGCATATGTCGCTATCTAAAATTCGCCGCATGAGCCAGTATGATAGCAATGTTCGACAATATATTATTTGATACGCGATCGGATATAGCGTTATTGAGTCACGCTTTATTTCATGAAATACAGTTATGTATGTGATTCTACTAATTAGTATCCAACCTATCGGTTAACCGGGTAACCGGTTAACCGAAAAATTTCAGTTACCCGGTTAATTGATGACTGTGCCCATCAATAAACATAACGTTGTCAATTTTTTTCTAGAAAAAATATCTGAGATAAGAGTTTGAACGTCGCCGTACAAAGTAATAATGATATGGCCCGATGAATTGCTAACGAATAGCATCAGAAAGTTATGTTGAGAAACACGAAATGACGAGTTGAAAAAACAATGGCCTACTAAACATAGAATGAATATAGTAGAATAGCTGGTATCAAATAAAAATACATCAATGAGGCCTGAAATTGTTTATAAATATTTATAGAACTATGTTAATCTACCATCCAAAAATATCAATGTGTTGCGTGTCGCATACTTCATAAATAGCTGAAATTCCATTCGATAAATCGGTATTATCTGTAACAATATGTGGTATAAAAGATTTTGGGTTTGGCTATTTCGGTCAATCAGGAGTGCATATGTAACAGCCCGAATTTTTATGAAATCTTAATTAAATACGTGCCAAAGGTTACAATTAGACTTAACTTAACGGGCGACCGGATACTGGTGGAGCGTGATTTAGATATTAATTTGTGAGTAATTCATAATGGTTATGAAATAAAGTCCATGTTATCATTGTATTGTCTTGATACGATCGCGCTCCACCCGCCTAAGGTGCACAGGGTGATTTCTGCACCCTAATGGAACTATCGCGAACCCGAGTCATGGGTATCCGGTCGACTCCACAAAGGTGAAATGTACAATGTTATCGTGTGTTATTAATATATAAGGACGCTGTGTTAAACAATGAAGGATGCGCACTCGGATGAGCCGGGGCCGTTGGACAGGACTCTTCGGGTCTATTTGACAGGTTCGGCGACTTCGGTGCCCTTGGTTGATCCCGGTGCGTACGCCTAGTAATGGCCAAAAATTTATATTCTGTAAGGTAAGCTGTGAAATGTCATGATGGGTCGGCAGGGTGCTGAACTTACAAAATTTAGAATCAAGACCTTTTCGAAAACGTGGTGATGTCGAATAGCACCTGTCCAGACATGCAGGAGTGACATAACCTGTGCATCATTAATGTTATAATGTGTGGCATTAAAGAGCAACTAAGGATTTTAATAGAGTGATCCAAAATTGCAAATTTCAAATGATTCCCGCTAAATATGGCAACCTAGGGTTAGCGAATTATTAATAGGGGTTTCTGAGGTGTCGAAATCACCTCTTCGGGTCAACCCGACTTCTACTCATAAGCGGTCAGGGACCCCCAACTAAGCGTTGAAACATCCTAGCTTTACAGAATCGGATAACCACGAACACAACCAAAACTCCCCCAATATTTGAAGCCCCACACCTCCAGGGGATTCTACGCTAACAGTTCCGTCGTTAACCGAAGCTCCCAACCCCTACTGGCTCGCCCCGAACCCCAATAACCGCGCGGAATATTCAAAATTATCCTTGTTTTACGCCTAAAACAGTGTCTTACGGACCACATATTAAGTTTATATTAAAATGCTTTTTAATTAGTAGGCGACAAGCCAGGGCATGGACAGGATCGCGCCCCCGGCCGTCTACTACGTTCCGTTCCCTAGATATAACGAACAACTCACAAAAATATCAATGATTTTGGGGCGCCTAGAGCGCTGGTGTATTATTTGTTGTTGGAAACCTCGCGCCTACCAGCGCGAGGTTTATGTTGTTTACGTGCTCTTTTGGCACGTTTCGGCCACTGCCCACTGTAAGCTGCCGCCGTCTGCAGATTAGTTGATGTTGCCAATGCTTATCAGGGTCTGCGTTTTTCTGGTTATCGTTCTACGCCAAGGCTTGTATATATGTGTATGTTTTTCAAATATTTGGCCGCCGTTTGAAATTTTAAATTACTTTGTAATACCAGGCGCTGTATATGTGTGTAGCCGTGTTTTGGGTTTTTAAATATGTGTTGCTGTCAGGCTTCGTCAGTTTTAGTAAACAGAGGACACTAGCTAGTGAGGGGGTTGAACAGGGCATAAAAGAAGACTACCCGAAACAGCATTGGAACCAGTCGAGCTTTTTCGTCTTTTCCTTTTCGGTTGTCGCCAATAAATTTATATTCGTTTTGGGCCGCGTTTTCGCTTTCTTGTAAGGGTTTGGATTTATTCAGGGAGGCTTCTCGCCGCACAGCTACGGAGGAAGACCTCACCTGGCTTTTTCTTTTCGCGTTCGTTTGATCACCCAGGGGCCGCCTTTACGGACTTTGGAGCGTCGGAAGGATGCTCCGCACGCTCGTAAAGGCCATGCCCTGACAAAAGTTACAAAATTTGTAAAATTATTCAATAAAACGATTCAGCCCCTACTCTCGACTGCTTCCCAACCTGTCGGACGTTGTTCTGTGCAATTTCTGACTGGTCCGACAGGTGTTAGTATTCTTTCCAAAATTCAAGGTCATGGGTTTAACGAAAAAAAACTAACTTGCAAATTCATGACAAATATGTTTCATTTGAAGTGTAAAATAGAGCAAAAATTTTACAGGCTTGCTAGAGAGAAAACCTAGGAGAGAACCACGAAGCAGGAGGCAGTCGCGATCACGGTAGCGGTTTTACAGTGCCAAAGGTCTCCCGGGAAACGGATCTACCGGAAGCCTGAATTTTCAACATAGTTTCAGTCGACGAGAGTCCAAAGTTTCCAAGCGACGGTGACGCGCGGCTGGCTCCAGGCGCCATGAAAATTTTGGTCAAATCTTGGGCCGAATAGGAATAAAATTTTACGCCGAATAGGAATAATCCAGGACCTAGTCATTTGCATGAGGAGTCTCATTTTCACTGTCCCCTGACCCCGTCAACGCTTGACGCTCACAGTATTAGGCTTCTTACCATATACGAAACGCCTTTGAACAAAAAGGGCCATAATCAAGTGATGCAACTGACCGCGGACCTGGCCAGGGAAATACCCGCGAAAAGTACGAGGGAAGCGTGCACAACAGGAAAGTGGTGGAGTCGGTCGTGAGCAATAGGAGGCCAAGTTGTCGGGAATCTAGTCTAGCCTGTACCCCCTTTGAAAACGTCTTTGACCACGGGAAATTTCGAAGAAGCTCACTGTAGCCCAACATTCAAAATAATTTAAGAGCAACTTTTGGGCGTAGCAACTCTTGCCGTGCCTCAATGGCAGAGATACTCGTCGGAACCACGTTCTTCTACCACTAACCTTAAATACATGGGACAACGTCGCCCTGTTTTCAGGAGGCGCGGCCATGGCTTCCTGGCCCCTTTATCATCAGTGCCTCCACCCCCTTGGTCGCAGTGCAATAAGGTGTTGGGTACGAAACAGACTATTAGCAAAAGCGCGGCGAAGTGTTCGCGTGTGGCTCCAGTCCCAAAGAGAAGTGTGCAGTTGAACACAAGGTGTTCGTAGGATCAACTGCTCGTGAGCACGCCAACAACTGTAATACGACGCATTGAAGGAAGGACAAAATTTACAAGGTTATGGATTTCGTTCTCGTTAATCAAAATGAGGGAAAAGTCATACGGTTCTTTTAACAAAGCTTTGGGAAACTAATGTTTTCAGCTCAAATCAAATTTCCGAGAAAATCCTGCATTGGTTCACCCGAATTTCGGGAAAGTGACACTAACTTTTATCATTTAAGGGATATCGTCCTGGCACCCTGTTTGGGGCCTTGTATTGGTTCGATATATATATTTGTGTGTGCTTAAAATTGTGTCAACGCTTACGTTTTACTAAGACACTCCTTGAAGTAAAAATTGCAACCGCGTTAATTCGATGCCTAAGCGATATGTTAATCTTGATAAAACCCATACCAGAAATCTTAGGTCAACTTTGCCGAAAAAGAGCATTACGATGGCCCTATACTAGCGTCAAAGCAGGCTTCAAAATTAAAATGAGTATTTGTTCGTGTAAGTAATACCCGTTCGTGATGCGGAGAGAATGAGCAGACACTATTACCGTGGGACACCCAAAGACTGGTTAGGCAGATGTGCATAATTCCAATCACTCCAAAATATTCACAATAGGGCCTAGGGGCAGCCTCCCAGTGCTCTAATGCTCCCGTAGACACACGAAGGCCCAAACTAGCTTCACGAGAGGAGAGTCTAGTCAAGGATTCACTCACGCGGTAGCAGGATCCTTGAAATTAAGTTTGTGGAATTTTCGACCATCGAGGGAAAGGCGGGTCAGTCTTATTACCTGTGAGCAGGCTTAGGGGTTGACTCTCCCTCAGAGGGACCTTCGTACTACTAGATACGTGGGCCAGTGTAGGGGACAGGCCGAACACCCTGGTAAACCCGCCGGCAGCCTGCTAAGCTTAGCGGTTCCCTTAGTCAGCTAGCAGTTCAACGAGGAGTCGTGGACGCCGGGGTTGTCCGGGCACCGGTGTGGTGCAGCTGGGATCCATTAGGGCCAGAACTGGCCCTAGTACACATAAGCAAAAACAGTACGACTTTCCTACTCTCTGATATAATCATGTTATATAACACGGGCGTTTCTGTCAACAATTCCAGATGGCTGTTCAATATTTTCGGTTTTTGAGTGTTTTATTGCATTGCATGTGTGTAACCTAAAATATATGCTCAGGGCACCACCAATAATATCAACATGTTTATTTTCATTAAACTAAAACTTTTACCAACAGGAATAATTTTCAGTCTGTAAGCTTCAGCGGTTTGTTGGTTATAAACCTCAGCATCTCAGCAAAGGCTATTTATGGAACACTCATAAAATTAGTTTACTACGAAGCTTTACGACAACCATTGTTCGTTTAGCACAAATTTGAGCTAAATCTTCGTTAATCATAAATCTCAGAATCGGAAAACTTTAACAACTCTTTACCTACACCTGACTACGAACGAAGGCAGATTGTGGCTGCGAAAATACTGCTGTGTACCAAATGTATAGGATAACATTCTGAATATAAATCTTTCATAGTGTTTGCAAACGAACGCAGTATTAGCTTTTTAAAGTCAAATATCGCCAAATCGAGACAGCGCACGTTTTGAAGTAACCAGGTTTTTTCATATGGTGTACGGTTTATATGCGTTGTTATTCGTTATCAATGCGATGGTCCTTGAAAAACCAGTTTCTCCTTACATAGGTCAGTAGTTTGCGACACAAACTTTGCGTACGCTTTAACTATTACTCTGAGAAGCACAATTTCGAGCCAAACCGCCGATAGAGCGAGTTTGTGAAAAAATATCCTTGACCATCACGACAAAACCACTGCTATGTTAAACACAACAAACAATGATAAAACTTTCTATTCAAAAACACAAAACGTTGACAACAGTGAAAAACAGTACGCAATCTTTTAAAACGTGGGTTACTATATTTTTCATTGGCTATAAAACACGTAACATAGCAACGCTACGCTTAAAAATTTTTGCTGCCAGCAACAAAGGTGTGCAATCGTTGATTTATCATGTTTTTTACTGCAAAATAACACCATGCATTATTTTGTGGGAAAATATTTTACACACATTTTTTATATTAGTGTATGGTCAACATTGGGCTTTGTGAAAAAAAATGGGCAAAATATTGCACTAGTCAATTAGATGTCAGGTATATATAATGTAATAAAGTGCCGATAGGGTTATTAAATAAGCTTGATTTTGTGTAATAAATTTAGCAAGCAGAAATGTGTTATACAGCTGATTGCAGCTCATGGACGTCGCCAAAAAATTTTAGCTAAATAGTCGGATATCGTGAGGGTCAATTCAACATAATGAACTGGCTCTTAGAAGTTGAAAAAAATTTGTTGCAATTGTAAACTTTGTGAGGCATTTTCCTATAAAACTGAGGGCGGGGTTAGGGTGCCACGGTGCTCCGTCAGGGTGAGACGCCCTTTTTGCAGGAGCTGTTTACTGGCTTATTCTGTTGCATATCCTTCGCCGCATACTAACATCATATGAGTACAATTTTTACAGCACAACTTCACTTATTGAAAATTTAGATGCCTCCCCGGTACGGTTGGATTTTCACTATTTATAAAATATTTAAAGATTTCCTTAAAACGGAGAGTTGAGCGCACAGGGATTTTGCGGCATCTTCGGTTCCATTAAAAAAATTTTTGGGCTCCGCCAGGATGAGTTTGCTTGATCAACATATCTGTACTTAGTAAAGTACAAATACCTAGTAGTAAACGTAATAAATTACAAAAAAGTGAGCGGCGCAATAGTCAAAGTATATTATATTTTATTTATGTATACATGTATTTCATCTACATATTTAATCAATATATAGTAAGTATCACGTTTTAGACATTTGATGTCAAATCCACCTTACAAAAACCTAGCTAGATAAAAATTAGCGAATTAACTGGTAATATCATGCTAATTATTTAACTAATTAGCAAACACAATAAAATAATAGAGGTTTAAAAATCACATATTCATGATCAGCGATATCGAAAACTTCCTAGTGCCAAAAATCAGCAATTTTAAGGTGATTTTAAAATTTGCATAAAATTAACTAATTAACTAATTGATTGCTTAACT
Source organism: Trileptium ribeirensis (assembly GCA_030248225.1). Lineage (NCBI taxonomy): Eukaryota > Metazoa > Nematoda > Enoplea > Enoplida > Thoracostomopsidae > Trileptium > Trileptium ribeirensis. The sequence goes on along the minus strand of JASANE010012213.1, from coordinate 62,368 downwards.
AATTAGCATAAACAGCCAAGTTTTAGACCTTCAGAAATATATTTGTGATCTGCGTCATAGAAAACCCCGTGTGCATTTTTTATTTCTTATTACTTTCAAAATTTTCATAAAAATTAGGTCATTAATAATAATTAGTATTGGGTAATTAATTAACTATTTAACTAATTTTTACCATTTCCGAATAGTAATGAATATCAGATTCATAATCAGCACGACGACATGTAATATACGCACCAAAATAATAGCTTTACATTTATTATTCATTGAAAAAAGGAACTTCTGTTTCAAATGGTAAAATAGACTGACGTGTTTAATTAATTAGTTAATGATCGATAAACTTTACTTGAGCCTATAGACTATCCTATATTGTAATAGCCGATAGCGAATCGCAAACCATTGTTTTACGAAACAAAACCAGAAATTTCATCGGTTTTTTCGATAACAGAAAGTTGGCAAAATCAGAAACAAGTACCAAAAATTACACCTTGTGTTGTAACAGATTTTGATGATTTTGAATTTGCAATGAAAACTGTTATCTAAGGCCTATCAGCTTTTGATTTGTATTTTTCGTTGTTCTCGAACAAATTTAAAGTAGTCATGACGTCACGAATAAATCGGCCCTTGGCTTAGCTTGCAGTGCTCGCGAACAAAGCCAGCGAGTCCGAATCCGGCAGATCTTCGTTCGCAAATAATTCGGTAATTTTCATTGAATTTTCGCGAGCACAAATTTGCTGGATCACTATTTCAGACCTTTGTGCTCGCGAAAACCTTTGCGCCGGATTACGGTATTACCAAAAAACGTTCGGTTACAGATTTTTAACCGAAATAGCAGAATAGGATTATTGATGGGCGTGAGTTAAGTTTACTGTCGCATAATTACTAATTAACTAATCAATTTTGACAAAATCTATATGTCTTGCAACTGTCCGATATTATGGCTTTCAAACAAAAAAGTTTCTTAAATTGGCCCAGTAGTTATTGAAGAGTGCAACGGTCGGACGGACGTACGGACGGACGGACAGACGCTGCCGAATTTTCCACTTCTGACGAAAACAAAAACGCCTCGCTTCAATTAATACAAGGGTGGCCCAATAATGAATATTTTTTCAAAAACCCCATGTCGATAAGATACGATTGGTACGATACGTAAAGATTTGTCTAAATATCAATAAGTGTGCATTACCAGCATTCCTGTGGTAATTATAGTTTATCCGTTTTAGTGCGTTGAAACAAACTAAATTTTAACAATATTCATTATAACCTCGAGCTGAGTATGTAAATTTCCGATTTCATACATTACCGGTTTCATTTTATATCAGTGTCATAACCATATAAAAATAAAGCGATGTTTTAAGCCAACGGTTTTGGCGCAGGCGTCTAGTAATACCTTGCGATACATTGTCGCACTTGCTTAACCAAATATATACCTTGGAATATTTCATTTGATCACAACCACTAATGATTGAAGTTAAAAGCTATGTCGCAGCGTCAGTATTATTACTAAAAGTATAGGCTTAATAGGCGATACTTCTGTCTGAAATGGTTTATATATTTTTTCGCGAGTATTTAGAGTAAAACCTAGATATAAAGCATGCTTGCTTGCATAGCTGTGTTAATTCATGTGGTCTCTGCTTTTTGAATTTGTATAGTAGGTCGCCTTCTAATTTTTGAATTGCCATTCTTGTTCAAAGCTGTTTTTGAAGCATGTTTACAAAGACGTTATTTTATTTAAATAGCATTTAGTGATTAATCACGGATATGAGCTGTTGATGTGGTGATAATCGTAAATTGACCACGTTATTGCGAGAGCTTCAGGTATGCCAATGAGAATAAAACCCAAAATATAGCCTGCGTTAACATAATTTAATCTTGTTATTCGCATTTGTAACTAGAATAACGTTATTTTTGAGTAACATATTTGCTCTTTTGAAGACCCAGCACTATTATTCCGTTAATAATTGCTGTCAAAATTGCAAAAAGCAATACTATAAGGCTTCGCTTTAAAATAGACAAGTTCAGCTTATAGAAGAAAGATCGAAATTTAAATATTCGACATGGTTCACGTTCTACAAAATTTACCTCATTAAAATGGCGTAAACACAATTTTTTTACAGTTGCACTAAGTTTGCGCGTTGTATAAATAAAATAGCAAAAGCACGTTTTTAAACCTAAAATTGTCAAAAAGATGAATATTTGAATATTAGAACATTTAATAGGGCTATGTGGTTTGACAAGCACAACATTCTACTTAAATTTGTACAATACGTATAAAAACTCGTTTAACCGAGTCCTAAAAAATCTAATTTCTTCAAGAAAAGAGTAAATACATCAGACATAACTGAACAGAAGAATATTTTATCTTTATTAGGTTTTAGTCTGTTACTTTTAAGATACATTAAAGTTACTATCTGCGGAATACAGAATATACAATGACAGTAATTAAATGTAATTCAGAATTCGCATGAAAGTTATACAATTTACTATCAAATTTTTACCCAGAGCAAAATTTTACGGTCTAACATTTCCCACGTTAGAGTTAACTTTACGAGCTTATAATGATAGCGTAAGTACTGAAACTGGAGACATTAAAACCGTAATTACGTTGCTAAAAACGAAAAAAAATACTGACGTCAAGAGCCTTGTGTTAGGAACATAATTTATACTATTTCTTCCAAGCAGTTGTACAATTGTAATTACGTTCATGGAGAAAATATTCGTATTGTCTGAATTATAGTAGATCGGCTTCTAAACATTAAATACAAAAAAACATGTTAATCAAGAAAACACTGCGGCTATAATAGATTCAACATGCTTACAAACACTACTTTCAGCTTAAATTATGCCAAAACCAGCCAGCATTTTAATTTGTTAATAAAAACATTCGGAAATGTGCCAAATGCTTTGCGTCATCAAGTTTCTTTGACTTAATTGAGTAAGAATGAATAAAAGGTATCGCCAGCAAGTGAACCTGCTTTTCGTTGGCTGACAGGCATATTATTTGCAAACGGCAGTTTAATTACTGTAAGTAGCAAAGCCATTCTGCTAATACGTCATCTATTGCATGTCCATAGACTGCTGCTCATTTATAAAAATATCCTTTTGCTTGCAACCATAAAAGCCGCTTCGATCAGAACTCTAAACATTAGAAATGGATAGAGCCACCTGGTTGATCATCTGACCTCACGGCGAACTGACGTAATGTTTAAACGTGCAACAAAATTACAACCATTGGATCGAAAGGCTTAGGTTAGCATTACACATTAGTTCATTTGCTGCTAACGCGTTAGCCTACAGTGTTCAGCACTCGTGTCAGAATGGTGTGGTAGGAACTAGTGAATTCTAGAGCCTACTGTCCGCGACTGTGAGTCTATAACAGTGTTTTCACCTAAATTTATTTTACCAGGATGGAGATTACATTTTGCGAATATTCATTTTCCAAGTTATTTCAGATTAGAAATCGTCATAGTTGATATTAAAATGACATGCCAAGACAATGAAAAAGTAAGCAAAGGGTTATAGCCATAAAAATTGAGTTATCCTTATATTTTATCTAAATTAGGGTGCAGCTGATACCGGCTATGAAGTTATTTTGCCGGCAGAATTACTACAATTTAAATTATTACCACTTTATGTATCCTCACTACAGGCTACAGTTTTCATCATGGAGTCACCGTGCAGCCACATAGTCAGGTTAACTTATCCTGATCCAATCCTGATATCCAATCCTGATCATTGCACTTAGAGTCGTGCTAGCTAACCGCAGAACTATGACGATTCTCTTGTTCTTATCATTAGGCTTCTTATAACGAAAGCGAATAGCAAAACGCAGCCAAACGCACCAAATGCAACAAATCGAGTTAACACATTTATTCTTATAGTGTAAAGTTATGTAGAAACATCACACGCGGTAAAGGGTTAAAAATCTAAAATTGAAAACGTGTTTAAAAGTTGCCTATTTATATAACATGAAATAAAATATTAAAGAACAACTATGAGGAGAAAGGCTGGTCGAAAACTCAAACTAATGCTTGAACAACGGTCTGAAACGTTTGGAATTAATAACTAATAAAATTTAATTCTAAACATCAAGTGGCATAGTCCAATAGGCTTATGAACTAGTATAACGATATATTGCCAAATACAATTTCTGTTATACTATTAACTATATGTATGTAGATTTCTGTAGTATCCATATAAATATGTTTGAACCCTGAACCCATTGAAAATCCTAAAACCTCGTCGACCCTAAACCCATCGAAAACCACTGACAACGCAAGAAGTATTTGTGCTGGTCTCTTGATAACCAAACCATCGTGTTCAGCTTTCCGGAAAACCTATATAGATAAATACGCATTACGTGACCAAATACTGAAGACAGACTATCTTCTGGGAATCGGGTTCATTGACCCTAAATCCATTGAAAACCCATGAAAAGTCTTGAAAAATTCAATTTAGATACTAGATAGCCAAATCATTGCATTTAATTTACCGAAAAACCTCTAGATATAAACTATTTTTGATGCTATGTACCAAGCTACTGAAGATCGACTATATTCCGGAAATCGGGTTCGTTGATCCTAAGCCCAATGAAAACGTCTGAAAAGGCATAAGATAACTCGCGCTAGGCTCTACATAACCAAACCATCGTATTCTTCAGCCTACCGGAAAACCTATATAGACAATCCTTCATGACCAGTGCGTTACTATACAACTGAAGATATTATGGAAACGGTTTCATCGACCATAAACCCATTGAAAACCCATTAAAAGCCGTGAAACATATGTTCTAGACTCTACATAACAAAATCATTGCATTCAACCTTCTGAAATACTTATACACATACCATTCTTGATTCCCCATATGCAGTACATATCTAAGGCAAATAAAAACGCACTACATTTTGGAAATCGGGTTCGTCGACCGTAAAACCCTTAAAACCGCATGAAAAGATACAATATAGACAAGTTGGATTCTGGCAAAACCGTCGTATCCAGCATACTTCATGACCTAATAGGCACGTACAGTAATGTAAAAGCATGCAATAAAACGGCGAAAGTTGAAAAATCGCTATTTCTGTCAATGGGTCGACGAACCATATTTGGGCCCACAGCTTTCCAGAGAGTAGTCTTACAAAATAGTCGTGGTCAACAATCTTGTAAATCTCAATGCGTTTATTCTGCACTGGGGCATTCGTTTTTCATGCAAAGCCTGCATTAGTTGTTAGTTCTGTTAGTTAGTCTTCAACCAAAGGGCGCATCGTCATAACTTTTGCTATCTACACAAAAAAATTGTCGAAATCCGTCCATCCAAAGTGAGTTATGAATGACAGCGACAGACAAAAAAGAAATTTTAGCGATTTTCCCCTAGCGTTCTCCGTGAAAACTCCGCTGGTTTCGCTCGCTCTGTTTCAATAATTATGTATTGTTATAATAGTTATAAACTGCAACTATTAACTTTGGGTTTATCCCATAAGTAATCGCAGCAATAAAGTATACATGATAGTCGACTCTGCTGAAGAGAGTGACACTCTTTAACTTTCCTCTGTTAACATACGCGGTATGCCGCGATTGTATTTGCCCTTACCCCTGGCTAGGTTATGAACACCCCGACGAGTTTCTTAGACTACCGACATTTACCCATACTAGGTTCTTGGACAACGATATCAATACACCCACCATGTCCTTGACCCACCAATTCTATACCTCCGCCAGGTTCTTGGACCAAAATGCATACCCACAAGCTTCTAGAACCTATGAATCTATAAACCACAAAGCTCTTGGACCAATATTCCTTAACCCCTTCTATGTTCTAGGCCAATTAACTACAAACCTCCCAGGTTCCTTGGGGGTCTGCAGATAATGGACAAGGACATGGTGGGGGATGGAATAATGGTATAATACCCTGCTGTTGGTATGGATTATTGGCCCAAGTACCAGGTGGAAGCATGAATAGAAGGCGGTTCCGTGGTTCGCGTGGGTCTTATTTTTGATCGGTCACCGTAGGCTTTATTTTAGACACGGTGGGATGCGGGTCACAATGCAATGAGTCCACTCAAAACGATTAAATTTCCAGTTTGTTACTTTTCTCATACACTTTCTATATTTGATAAAAATGCAAACGCTTAAGCAATCTAGCGTGATCTTAGTATTTGTTTTCATTTAAGCAGCCCAGGTAACCCTGATGGACAATAGGTTATATCTTTAGAAAAACAACAACTTAGAGCGGGGCTCGAGGGCGGCGTCCCCACACTTAGGCTTAGTGTATGTCTCACATTAGAACCTATGCTTAGTTTAATGCTAAGGCTTAGGCATAGAATATCTAGAACGGCGTGATATGCATTACACTTTGACCTCTAAGCTATATTATTGAAAAGATTATTAAAACAAGTTTGGGATACAAAATGTCCTCACAACATGGTAGCGCGAAATGTGTTTCAAACAGCATTTAGGATTTGGTGTTCATACTCTTTAGCAGAGTTGACTATGATTGAACCTTGCAACCAATAATTGTTATGTGTTATTATTACTTTACAATTTCCATTTTGTATAGGCACGCACTTTAAGATTTACTGCATGAGCCTAGTGCAGATTTAAAGAAAAACATACAAGTCTGGTAAAAACGTTAAAATATGTTGTTTGTTTATGACATCGCTGAATAATATTATTCTGAAGCATATATAGCTAGCTGGGTACCATACTAATGCAGGATATTATTACATAAACTTCCACAAATCAGGAATGAATTACCAGATTTCTCCAATTTATTTAGTTTGATGCATCTAATGATTGGGATATATATCAATAAATACATTTGTCTGTAATGACTGTCCGTCACAAGCAGTGATTAGACAATGTTCACTTTAAAAAAATAGTACAAATTTATCAACATGAATGAAAAAAGATTTGCTTAAAGGTTAGGCGGTGTAGAACTTCGTGTAGAGCACAGCTAAAAGCAAAATGCTGAAAGCATTGCGCTATTCACTTTATAATAAGGCGCAAAGAGTACCAATACGTTATGGCTATCGTTCCTGCGTCCTGCAACTCGTGACTGGGCGGTGTAGAACTTCGTGTAGAGCACAAGCACAGCTAAAAGCAAAATGCTGAAAGCATTGCGCTATTCACTTTATAATAAGGCGCAAAGAGTACCAATACGTTATGGCTATCGTTCCTGCGTCCTGCAACTCGTGACTGGGCGGTGTAGAACTTCGTGTAGAGCACAGCTAAAAGCAAAATGCTGAAAGCATTGCGCTATTCACTTTATAATAAGGCGCAAAGAGTACCAATACGTTATGGCTATCGTTCCTGCGTCCTGCAACTCGTGACTGGGCGGTGTAGAACTTCGTGTAGAGCACAGCTAAAAGCAAAATGCTGAAAGCATTGCGCTATTCACTTTATAATAAGGCGCAAAGAGTACCAATACGTTATGGCTATCGTTCCTGCGTCCTGCAACTCGTGACTGGGCGGTGTAGAACTTCGTGTAGAGCACAGCTAAAAGCAAAATGCTGAAAGCATTGCGCCATTCACTTTATAATAAGGCGCAAAGAGTACCAATACGTTATGGCTATCGTTCCTGCGTCCTGCAACTCGTCACTGGTTAAGTTTTCATAGTGCATGTGCCTATAGACTACATGGTCGTACGATTAATATTATCGTAACAGCATCTAAATCCAAAAATAAATTACATAAAGCAGCTACTTGTTGCGCCAAAATAGTTGCTATCATTATTATATAAGTTAAGGCTAAGTTACGACATTGTACGATGATCACGTGTTCGCAGTGCACATATATCTTGAATGCTGGAAGTATATTCAGAATTTTTCTACAACTTTGTAATGTTTCAGCGTGCGATCACGATCACAATGTAACATACACTGTATTTGTAAGAAATCGATGAAATTCGCTAAAAATCGTAATCCAGGTAAGCACGCATAACTGTAATGTTTCTGAAATATATTTCAACTCTTATCGGTTGGAAATAAGTAAATACTAAGCTATCGTCGAATTCCAATCTACCGTGAAAACCGAACTTTCGTGATACTTGAAAAAGCAAAACGCAAATCCGGAAATAGAGATCTCGATTGCTAGCTATGTAATAATTTTCAAATATACTACTGGCCACAAAATATAACTCAGCAAACGATAAAAACTTGTTTTGAATCATCGATGTCGCATCATTCAGCTTGGACATTGCAAAAAATATTAAAAGGTTCAACTAGTGGACCATATTTGGAGCTGATGGACCAAAGGAATATCATGGATTATCGTTCTTTTCTATAAAGCGGTGAGTGCCTTTTGGCACAAATTTGGTTATTTTCACGAATTTAGTGTGTTAAAGGTCAATGATAGCTTGGAATACTTAAATTTTAAAGCTAATAAAAATGGCTTAATTATTGTTTAGTTGGAATTATTGGTTAGAGAATTTTCGATGATCACGTTACTGCTGTTATCAAGGTTTTCTATTTTCACTTATTTGTAGCTCATTTTGTCGAACAGTGTAAATTGTTTTATCACAGTCGTCAAGTATAATTGTTTCACTGTGCCAAATTTTAGAAATTCATAATTTATCTATCTATACCCCATAAAAATATTTTCCGAAAGACCACACTGAAAGTTATTATAGCACACAAAACATAAAGACCTCATGATAAGTTTGTAAAGAGTATGGCACTCCATCATATTTGTATACTTTTTATGTGTTGAGGTGGTTGTTTCGTCCTACAAGGAAATGTTGGCTAACCCAAGCAAGAATCCAAATCAACTGTTATTCCCATCGTTGTTTTAATCCTTTCGGCCCCACCAGATACAAATGGAACTAAAGAGCGTTTACTGAGCTCGGCGTATGCTTTATGTACGCGCGTGTTTTGTGCTGTTTCTTAAGAAACAGAGCGACAGCTCCTAGATAGCTCAGTGGCTTGCGTATAGAACTTTCACCGGCACATCCCGAGTGCGTCGCCTGGTGCTTGCTTGAGTTTGTCAAATATTGTATTGAGTTCGGGCATGATTAGGCTAATCTAAAACTACTTATTGGTGACGTAATATGTAGTGCCCTAAGAACCATAGGGGTAGCCAAAGCTAAAGCCCCTGGAAGAACCTTGCCTTACACCTTAACTTTTTCGGTGGGTAGCCCGAAAAAAGATAACGTCATCGAATAAAGTACAGTACATGAGTATAACCGTGTGTTATACTCTTCAACAAAATTTTATCACAGACTTTTGATAGTACTGAGAGCGGTCCATGATTATATAATTATGACCATCATCTTTTATTAAACCAATATTTCGCGATGTATATAAAATTGAGCCAAATTCATTCTCTGAAGCCATATCAAAATTCACACAATTATTCACACCAAATGAGGCTTGTGTAAAAATATGAATAGAGAAAATATATTTAAATTATAAAAATTGTCACATCACGCAAATCGGCGCCTCACAGAATTTTTTCTTTCATTTGGCATCCGGACACAACGATATAATCTTTATATGATTTTTTGTTATGATTGCTCTGAGCTGCTTTGGTCATATAAAATTTCTTCAAATAAGTTCCAATAAAAACTTTGTTTCAAACAATTAATATTGACCAAATGTTTTTCAATATCGTGAAAGATGGGTTACGACTATATTCTATGATCGTGATTAGCGACGAGATAACAAACTCGACGTAGCCATGGATCTTTAACTACATCGTATTTTAAATAGCTTCTTGTGCTGGTGTCATTTTTGCAACTACCGCTGGGCTTTTAGTAAACTAATTTCAAGAAAATACGCCATGTTTGTATTAAATCAATTGCTTTATAGAAAATGAATAGTCCACTGCAAAAGTTTCGCATTGACCGCAAAGATATAGTCCATTAGTTGTGCATTTTACTACTTTTGGTCAGGTTTGTCCCTGAGTTTCTATTCGTTTTCGGAATTATATATTGTAGCGGTTAATATGTTGCCATATTTATTATATATCTCAGCAGTAAAATTTAGAGTTCTGGTATTTTTCTAATTTTGCGCTTTTTGTTCCTTCACGTTAGTAAAGTTCACATTTCACGGTTATTGAGAGTTTGGCGACCGAAGTGCCTAATATACCGACTAAAAAAATATATAGGAAATTTGCATAGTTAGTATATATAAGGCGTTTTATAGTTAAAACATAACGAACATTGTCGCCGCTTTTTACACTAAAACGAATATATATAACGTTGGCTGTATACATTCTGTCATTTCCCAATTTCAACAACAGGATGTTTTAATAACAAAACAAAACTTAACATAAAGTGCAATGCGCAGATACGAATACTATAATAGTAGGTATTTATAGTTTGCTTCGACCAAGCAAATTGGCAGAAAGATGCAATTCTTTAGTTTTGTTTTATCACAGCGTTTTATATATAAAGTTCTGTTACATTATAATATTGTATGACGTTTACAAGTTAACATTGCTATTGACTAGATGCTTCGCTTGGACAGTTGAGTTTCGATGGTACTGAAACGCTTCGCGAACTTGTCTAACGCTACGTTCAAAACATGTCGATTTGGTTATGTCTCCAAATAATACTTAGGTACTCATACGACGCAGCTATTATCTTGTTAGGTGGGTGATTTCGCAATGTCATTGAGGTTGTCTGTCTTCTGTTCAATCATTACAGAAACAGCAAATATTTCATAAATGGAGAAAGGCAAACTATTACTGATATATTTTTAAATTGGAAAGATTTGGGATATAAGTCTTCATTAGAAGTACGTGGTTACCACCCAAGAGTCAGGCCCTGTTAAGTAATATTTTCCCCTCCCGATTTTGGATCCGTATACAACTCCCGTCCGCTTCTAACGCCGAATGCTCTCGTAAAGTTTTGCATTTTCAAAAGATAAAATTATAAACAAAAATTTGGAAAAATGGGGAAAATCATTGGTTACCCCTGGCGCAACTCCCGTGCCCCCGCCACAAACCCTACCCGGCTGGAACAACCTACCCCCATAACCGACTCACCTTGAGTAACTATGATTTCGGGCTTCACATGTTTTGCATTTTTCTGTTCCGCGAGGTACAAATCGGTGACCCTGCTTCGTTTTAAATCGAATTCGGCATGTAAATAATTGCAAAACGGGATTTCGTGAATGTCAGTGCGCGGACGGTCGCATAAAAGACGCCGTGGTTCCGAGATGTGTTTTGCACAAAAAAGCATCTCGACCCCCAATTACTTTAGGCCAAGAAAATAAACATGCAAAGAAAACGGTACAAATAATAAAATTTTGCTGAAAATTTTGAGAAATCCGCCTAGGTATACTTTTTAAGGGTATGTGGAACATCGTCACTTTATTTATGTGTATGTAATGTATACGTATGTATGAATATATTATGTATGCATATATATGTATTACATGCGAAATATATTGCCACCCACTTCAAAGGGTGCCGCCTGCATGATATAATTCATATCACTCCCTGTACAATCGAAAGCAGATGACAAGTATCTTGTCACTCTGTTTGCTAGGCGATATGACATATATCGCCCTAGGGCGAGTTAATTGTCATTGTGAAACAGTGCTATAGGAGAAAAATATCACATTCGCCAACTCCTCGGTAATAACATAGCACTCGGCCTCCGGCTTCGTGCAATATTATTACCTCGGAAACATGTCAAATGTGATATATATTTTTCTCTTATGGCACTGTTTCACAATGACAAGTAACTCGCCCTAGGGCGATATATGTCATATCGCCTAGCAAACAGAGTGACAAAGTATTCTTGTCATCATTTGCGCAATCCCGTGCTAGATTGTTTCAACTTGTAAAGAATATAAGTGTAATATCTCCACGATCTCCACTCGCTTATTTAAACCTCTCTCAGGATTCAAAAAGAAGTAAGAATTTATTGCTTAAAAGTGAGACTTTTAAAATCTCTATGTACAGTTTTCTATCGCAGTTCTAATTTCTAAATACATGACGCCGCGAACGTTGTACTTACTGACGTTTGTATCAATAGCTGTATCGATTGCAGCAGTAATATTTCATCGTTATGTCTCAATCAGCATGTCGTCTCAATGGTCACAGGACCAGCTAGCGGCTGCAAAACGCTTAATCGAAAATGTCGACTACAGCAATTTAGACAAGCTCATTGTAAATTTACAATTAAGAAATATATCGTCAACAGCAAACGCATTGGACGTATTGTATTTTTACATTGTTCACACAGCCAATTTACAGTCGGCCGAAAACTTAGCTTGTTCTATTTTAGCTACCACGATAAGTTCTCCCAATTCTAGAAAGTACGTATATTTTATTGCAATCGACCGTAGTTCACTTGAGAAGCTGACATCATCGTCACCAGGGCTATGGCCAAAATCGCAAATAATATATATTCCATTTGACGCTGCTCAAACGAAAAGTCATGTCGCCAACTTACCACATGTTGAAGATGTAATTCGCTTAAGTTTGATCCGAAAAATTGCTTCTGAATATAAGGGCGTCTTTGCTTTTGGACAAGCGACAACGATTTGGTTGCAAGACTTGGGACCTCTTGGTCGGTTTCATGTGGTACGGTACCTATTTCTAGATATAAAATATAGTTTTAAAAACCTTTGTTTTTATTTAATATTTTCATTAAATAATTGGCATTAATTTATATATTATCTATCAGTGTTCTACGCACTTTAGTACTTGCTGTAAATCATCGTAACCAAATATTAATAAAAATCTTTACTGTTAAATTTTACACGCCTAACCTGTTTGCTATTACTACTAGTACAGTAAAATTTGTGAGATATTTCGAAACACTCACGCCACATTCGGTAGGAGCATTACATTTTGCACTCCTGTTTATAACTCCATGTTAAAAATCGATATTTCTGGCTCTTGCTACTGTTTTTGATATGTTTCATAACTCGAACACTCGTAAAAGAGTATTTAATGTGTTGATGTGAGTGCTTGTAGAGCGACAGCGTCCGAGCTGGAATGATTTAATCTCAATGTAAACATAAACCTATCAGCCCCAATATTCTATCATATGGCATAGACTTCTATTATGTTTAACGTCCTATGTCATCGGCTGATATTTTTAACATCCTGGAGCAAGCGGGGCCGCCGCTACATCCCCCCAGCGCTTCAGCTGCACTTCACTTTGCAAATAGTTCAGATTTACCGCCAGTTGAATACTTATGCAACGATTTATCGTCAATTGAGCAACACTAAGCTCACTTTGTGGTTGCATTTCCCTGGTGTAAATCCAAAAATAATAATTTTCAAGTCTAGTATGAGTACGGTGATCACTCTACATTTCAAACAGCTAGAAAGCCGTAAAACATAATTAAAACGTAAATTTGCGGAAAAATCCAGTTGTATACTATATAGGGAGAATAGAAATGGCAATATCTAAACGTATAGCCACTATGAGCCGTAGGCAATAATTTCGAATAGGTGTAATGTCGCACGAGTCCAGTAATAACACTATTTACGAATTTGGTATAACATCCGAGAATAGTAATCATATTATTAACCGCTGCAAAGTGTGGATCGGCTGGAAGAGCCGCTTGTTCGAGTGTAGGTCGGGTGGCCTAGTTCTGCATCTGGCTTTCGACCGGCCGGGCCATCATTACCATTTTAAAAGTGCTAAGATGTTAAGTACTGATTCCTGTATGGTTGTTACACCATATATGCTGAAGCTCTGAAGGCCTCAGAGCGTCGCCGAATGGGCTGAGCAAGGTCGTCTCGAGAGGGATGGTAGAAAACCTAGGGGAGAGGTTCGCTAGAAGCTTTGCGCTGTAAAAATTTAACTACCCCCAGAAATTCTTGGCGAATTTTTGCCAATTTTTGCTAAAATTTTCAGCGCAGGGGAGTGCGTAGAGGCGGGAGGAGGGGAGGGGAAGGGAAGGGGTGAGGGGAACGGCGGGGCCGAGAGGTACGGCGCATCAGAGAATAGGGTGTTTTCCGCAGTGGGAAGTAAATCTCGTGGGAATGTCCGAGGCCTCAGATGGGTAGCCCACTGAACCCTTGCTTCAGCATGTAGGGCTTTACATAGTCTGTGGAAGAACCTTACCAAAATTATGTGATACGTGTATCGTACAGCTTTTATGAACTGGAGGAGGCAGACACTTACAGAACAGCGAACGCGCGACTTTTGTAAGTCCAAGATAAACGCAATTAAAAATTCATGCATAGTAATAAGTTTTATAATTTAAGAAAATGTCATTAGAAGATTTTTTTTATAAAATTTATTTGATTACGAGACGTCCGTATTGTTGTTGCATACCAGCATGCACACAACAGGCCGGGGACGGTCGGCTAAAATTCCGGTCGGCCATGCCTCTTATCATCTGTTTAACCTGTAAACCTTAGAAAAACTTTTTAACACAGATGTTGACAGGAAAAAAATATAATGCACAGAGTATTGACGTTTTGAATTATCTTTCAGAACACGTTTGAAGCTTCCATTGTCAATGAACATGTCAAATATTCGAACAGTGTCAATTGAGTAAGAAAATGTGCTTAATGTCTATGCCTATATATGCTATATTTCTGTATTGAGTTAAGAGACCACAAGGAAGATATTGCTATTTTGCTGAATAATCGATTACTAAGCCTAGGGTAAACGTATTTGCAACAATACAACTTTTTATTTTAGCGCAAACTGAAGCACGCACCGTGGTCACTAGTCACAAATACCATCGGCTATTTCGGTCCTTTGTCGTACACACCTTTGCTAACGTTTGTGTTCGTCAATCCTTCGTCGACGGCAACTAAAGCGATACTTTGGGATTTGGAAAATCTGCTATATACAACAGGGCAGCATCCGCGGAGCCTAATTGGGACATTGTGCAACAAAATTATCGAAGATAAAAAGCTCAAAAACTATCCATGTGAATTTATGAAGATATCACAGTACTTAAAGCCTACGTTTTTTGTTCTCTCTCCAGCTGATCGAAAAAAGTACGTAGGAGTCGTGGTTGATCTAACCGCATGGCATGCTGATATATTTCCTTTCGAAGGAACGAAATCCGCAATTGAATCTGATAGATATAAATATCATAGCATACATTTAACTACCGAATCACAGCTAGGAAGAAATTGCAACGCAACTAATGCATCGGCGCAAATTAAACAAATCATTCCCCTTTTGTGGTCCCAACCGATTGATAAGAGGCTATATCCGGGTTATCTAATTCACAATTTTATTCAATATATCCTGCCCAGCAGCTGGTTATAAATAGTTCTAATTGCGATAGAGACAGTAAAAAGCGTTTCTTTCGTTAGAAAATGCAGACTGGAACTTTGCTTCGTTTATGGCTGATTTTACTACACTGAAAATAGGTTCCTGTGAAATTCAAAAGAAATTTCTTTGAATTTTGCACAATCAGATATTCTTCTAAAATTAAAAGAAATATTCCTTGCAATTCAAAGAATTTTTTTGAGAATTGCATATCTTTGAAATTTCAAGGCCAATTTTTGGAATTTCAAGGAATGTTTCCTTGAATTTTAAAAGAATATCTGGTTGTGCAAAATTCAAAGAGATTACAGAAGATTTTAGATTTCACAGAATGTATTTTGAGTGTAGATGCTTAGCGGGGACTGTCGGGTTTCTACAATTTTGGGGTCGTAGGTTCAACAAGGTTTAATTTTCTATTACGCAAAATGTGTTGTTTTCCGTGTTGCGACTACAAGTCATCACATTATAGATTGGTTTTTGAAAACAAAATTATTAAACGTGAAATTGTTTCTAATTTTTCTTCTTTGAAATGATGAGCTTCCTGATGATCGTTTCACACCACAGTTCGAATAATTAAAGCCGACATGAACCTTGTTATTTTTTCCGACACCTGGAGTTTATAACCCTCAGTCCAACAAGCAGCTTAAAAAATCTGCTTCTGGAGACTCAAAATTCTACCTAACAATACTTATTTTTAAACAAAAGCAGTTTCTAAGTTATCAGATATAAGCGGAAGATTGAAAATAGCCCGAAGAAGCTAAATTGGCAAAATTTTGATTTGTAAGTTTGCGGATGGTTGGAGGTTAAAATTCCTCTTTTATTAGAGCAACTAGATGGGCTTCCAATTTAAAAAATGCTTTGCTAGCTTGTCTGTCACTTCGTTCAAATCATCATAGCAAACAAGTTATGTGACTTGATATTTAGCGGAGTTGATTTTAACCACTAAACAAACTTTTTTATCTTGCTGATGTACCGAGTAGGTAATTCCGTTTCCAATCTTAGCCCTGCAAACAGTTTGCACACGAAAATAGTATAAAATTCTGTATATGATGCACTTTAAAAATATAACATAGATGTATTTTTGTTAAGCCGACAATTGATTTACTATTTAAACTACTTGTTTTCATCCGAATCCGGCAGTGTTATAGTTTTTTCTATCTTCTTTAGGAAAACCGGACTGAACTGAAAACTGTAACTTGGACTGGCAATAGACCATTCAAATAGTCTGAATGAATCTCTGAACTGTGATTGCTAAATGTCCAAATAATGATGATAAAACACTGGCTATAAATTTTAAAGATCGCGACTTTAATGAATATTATTGCACAGCAACGCCTAAACGCTGCTTGCGATGACGATTTTGCGATTTAGTATTGCAATTTACTGAGTGTGTAGAACCCGATACATTTGCCAATGGCATTTTTGCTGTATATTAGTAAGACTCAAATTGTCCGCGAACATCGCTTTCCCTTTCTGCTTGTCATTTGATGAACATGAAGAAACATGCGAAATAGACAAATGCTCACGTAAAAAAATTTCATTCGTATATCACAAAGCCGACGTTTGCGTTCGCAAAAATGCAGATACGAATGGCAGAAATGTGAACGCGATCTTGATTTAATTAGTGATGTTGACAAAAGAAGAACGAATGTGTACGCACCTAAAACAGGACTTACGCATTATAATCACGGTTAACACAAACTTCGTGTTATAAATAATTGCTTCAGAAGAGAAAAAATCTGATGCGCATATTATGAGTTTTAAGTTTACATCGTTATCATAGCATGGATACCTTTGCTGTGCAGGTGAAGGGCTCGAAATGTGTTCCGCGGCACTACCATTTTGGTTTTTTCCATCATCCCCCCAACCCGCCTTTGCCCAAAAATGGTCGGATTCAGGAAATTTTGGTATTTTTGTGATCCTCGAGACCTCTCCTGATCATTCCAACCAAAAATTGAATGTTAAAAATTTTAAATTTTTTCCATTTTTTCGGGTCCCAATGGTCCCCCTTTGGGAACCCAGAAATTTTTTTCTTAAAAATTGGAATTTTACCTACCATTCCAACCCTCTTGACGAGCTGAATAGAATGTGGTTATTTTTAACGAGGTGCGATAATTCTAAGTTATGGTCAAAACTGTTCAATTAGTTTCCGATAGTTTCTGACAATAACGTATAATGCGGTTACCGGACCTAGTTAAAAATAACACCATTATATTCAGCCGCTTCGAATATTAGGTAAAAATACAATTTTTAAGAAAAAATTTTTTGGGATCCCAAGGGAACCATTAGGACCCGAAAAAATCTAAAAAAATTACAATTTTAAAAATTCGATTTTTTGGTAGGAATGATCAGGGGAGGCTGGAGCATCACAAAAATACCAAAATTTCCAGAATTTGAACATTTTTAGGCAAATGCGGGCTAGGGGAGATAATGGAAAAAACCACCATTTTAATATTTTATTACAATATGGTATATATATTTTTACAGACCAAAACCATTAAAAATATCAATCCAAGGAATTAATAATTCAGCAGTGCCCAAAGTGGACAGAAGATATTCCATGTAGTAAAACATATATCTTATCATCACAAATACTGACACCAATATTCTTTTTATCAACTGCACAGAGTTGATGTTTATTATGTAACGATGTGAGGATTATTTCTTTCTTGTTAACTAAGGCGTGTATGTTTGAAGAAGGAAAGGCAAAGGAATGTACTATAAAGCCAATGTAATCTCAATCGATAGTGTGGGAATAGATTTAATTAACCGGGGAAGTAGCACTCAGGACCTAAGGCAACGCTCGTTACTACGTTACCAATACACAATCACAACAACACAATACAAACAGAATAATTATATAAGTATATATGAATTGATTGAGATAAGAAGAGGGATCGTAAGATCCAATGCCTATCCTTAGAAATATTAATATATAATATATGTGACACACAAACACTAAATACTCACAAGCACCAGTAAATTTTCGCTCGCAAAGTCGTATACGTATATTTGTATTGTTTTAGTTAAGAAGAGGGATCGTAAGATCCAAGTCCTAGCCTTAGATTGAATACACGTATACGCTATATCGGAGCACTAGTGTGCTCTCGCAACAACACTGCAGACTTGAGTTCCACAGAGGCTAGGTTCAGAAATGGAGCACCAGTGTGCTCTCAATAAGCGCTTAAACTGGAGCACCAATGTGCTCTCAACCGAATAGAACAGAAGCACTAATGTGCTCTCAAAAGTACTCAACTGAAGCACCAATGTGCTATCAAGACACAATGCAATTGAAGCACTAATGTGCTCTCGATACTCAATTACAGATGAAGCACTAATGTGCTCTCAAGCATAGAAGCACCAGCGTGCTCTCAGATACGTGCAACTCAGTCGACAACGCGGTATAGAAGCACCAACGTGCTCGCTCGCAAAATTGTTTAAGTTATAAAGGAGACCGCTTGGTCGTAAGAATAAAGTGAACACTTACCAGTAGATCAGCACTTTGAGACTGAGGCCCCGATTAGTACCTGGCTTGATCTTTTATACCTACTGAGCTGTCTGGGAAACCTAGATCGTGCGGAGCTATTCTTAGAATTGTTCAAAACATTGTGTGGTCTTGCCGGCCAGAATCTTTGCTCAAGTTATTTTCGGAGGCCCAGCGCAAATAAGCGATTTTTCTATGTTTTCGAATTTTTAAATTAGCGATTATTAAAGCCAACCACTCAGTTCGACATTTGCGCTTATTGCAAAAAAAATTCTTTGCAAATCTGCCCACCAGCGTTAATTCGAAGAATTTGGTTATTTTTTTAACGGTGTGCTGCAAAATTGTTCATTTTTACCGAAAAACTGCCAGATATCCTCACAATTTGTTCACAATCCCTATAAAATTTGAATGCTAAAATTCATCTTTTCAAGTAAAAAAAATTTGATGTTGACGATAGTTTAGAATAAAGGTTTGCTTCTAAAATTTTCAAAAAAAATATTTCAAATCTGTTTAAAAATTGGCAAAGAATATGAAAGTATACACATGTGTACACATGCCGATAAACACACGAATACATATACATACATTCTATCACATACACGAACATAAACATATATACATGTATGGATACATGCATATGTTGGCATACGAACAGGCATATAATTGTTCTTTATACATGTGATTTGATGTGACACACGAAAGATGTGACATGCAAGCCGAGCTTACAAATGTCGAAAAGAATTTATGTGCAAAGGCGTACACATCTAGTCAACTGTCTTTAGGTAGTGGACTCTACTTAACCTATACCAAAATTATAATCAGATTTCGCATAAGATATCCAAGTCTGTGTGCACGCATTTCTGTGAAAACCGTGTACAGTCTTACACAGCATGATTTCAACACAGTCGGTTTCACCGTGCTTAAAATTCTCTTTAAATCTATAAATAGTTTAGTATTTGACTAAACCTTCAAGTGGTCGCAAGGTAGCTGGGTAGATGCATGTGGATAACATTTGACAATTTAACATCGTGCTTCTTAACTATTTTGTAATTGTAACTAAAATATTTCTGCTGAAAACATACCAGGAAGTGCAGGATAAAAAAATATTAAGCTTAGATTTTTTTAGACATAGGAGACATCTTCAAAGATTGTATTTGCTATTCGATCCCAGAGCAAGTTCACCTAGGCATTATATAATTAAAATTATTACGTATACACATATCAATGTGAAATGGATCAAAATATTATGTAAATTTCATATAAAGCAGAGCATATATGCTTTCTTTTTGCTGGTACAACAACCTTTCAAACCGAAAGGTTAAGCTGCTAGAAAAACACACAAACTAAAGCGACTGCTTACTATTCACGCCAGTAGATGAAAAACGCGACCGTTCGATCACTGGATCCACACGATAATTTATACAATACCAGCCGAAGACAAAAACAAGATCTTTGACCAACCGTGTGATAATCTGGCAAAGAACACAGCGTCTTATGCTAAGGTCGAGAAAAATCCGCGTTTTGATAAAGACCAGACCACTTTTATGCCGAATTTGTTCGAGGAAAGACAATAATCTACAATATAACTCAAAAACAACATTCACATAGTCTACCTGGAATAAATTTACATAAGTAAATGGATTGTTTTAATCAGTAACTTTAAATTTGGATAATTGTAAAACTACAGTTAATATTAGTATACTAATGGCCACTATCTAGATTGAGATGACACATTAACTTATCAGCAGCTCAGTGATAGCTCACTGATGTGCAACCATCTAATCAATTTGTCTAGTATATAATTATTGTCAAGACTTAATAGCAACCCGAAACCGAAATGTAACGCTGTTCATCACTTTTCCTATTAACTATGTAATGTAGAGATGCATATTCCGAAACAAACTATATTACACACCAACTAACCTTTATGCCTAAAATCAACGCTCAGGGTAAAAGATCGTCTATGTAAAATACATTTGGCTCAACGAAAATATGAGAAAATATGTACGCTGAATATTCGAGGCTAGATATCTGCTAGAAGTGTTAGACTCAATGACCTTTTTTTTGTGATGTTAGTCTTTCAAAGCATGGGCAGCCGAAACACTAGTTAAGGTGAAGAATATTATTTCAACAGATACAAACCATTCGATGTTGAAACTTATATCGTTGATAGCAGAGGCAATTATCTTGTTAACGAAAGCGACTTAGGAGTTCCTGGCTTAGTAGTCTGGACACAGATGAAATCAACACCTGTATTGTACATCACTACGTATCGCACCACTATCAAACTAAGTAATATCATCAAACAAAATACTACCAAATTTCCATGTCCCAAATCATCAACGAATTAGTTACATTCATGGCGCAGCCTGACTATTTCCCGTTTTAGTAGGAAAAATGCAATTACATTTATCCGTATGTAGATTAGGCACAATTAATACCATTAATCAATGTATGCAAACACCAACAGGTCAAACCCGACTTCGGTTGGCGAGTGCTTAGACATGCGGTGAACCAGTATACGCGTGTCGAAACAAGACTGCTCCAAAAATAATTTGTCTCCACAGTTGATTCCATAAAAATCACTTGCAAACACCAGTGATTGTTTAGAGTATTTTCTACATATTAGCTAGGTAATAGTTAAATCGGAGGGCTAGTTTTGCATGAACATTTGCACACATACCGACGCGTTGTCTACGCAGTCGCAAGTGAACGTTTTTCTCATATGAATGAGGATGTAATTTTACCTGCACCAAGCAAAGTGGTGCAAATCTGCCAGCCGTTTTCTCTAATTTCAAAACAATAAGATGGAATCCATTAGTTATACATTCTGTTCCTACTAACCAATCATTTAGGAGTGTATCTCTCATGGAAATCAACTGAGGACGTAGTCTGGCCAGGAGTGCAAATTATGTTGCCGTCGTTGCATCACTATTAGTATAAACCCAAGCATTCATAAAAGCAGTGTTCACTATATTTTGAACAGAACAACCGTTCCTAAATGGCTTTGTGTTTTCTGGAACAAAATTTAAACCCGGCAATTTTCACTGAGTTATTCCTGCATCAACAATTCAAAGGAACTTAAGATAACAATTTTGGCGAAAATAAAAAAAACTCAGTAAACCAGAGTTCGAACTATGTGTGGTCACCATCTATCCAAAGCAGATCATAACAAACAAAAATAAACAAACTAACCAAGTCATCCACAGACGGAGTCACTATGCGTTTGCGACAAAAGAAGTCCAGAAGTGTCGTCGCTGGTCCAGAAATTCAACCGCGAAGTTGTAACAAAAGAAGAACAAATTCTAGTTTATATATAAGTTATATTTGGACAGTCGGTGTTTTTTTGGAAGCTGCTACCCGATAGGGCTATAGTATAACAAACCCTGGAAAAAACATCATAGCTGACAGTAATGCATGATGTTTAAGGTGAAGGAGCCATAAACTTAATTGAAACGAGACAAGCGAAGCAAAAAGAAGTTTCCATAAGAAGAGATCGCCTGTGCTAAAAAAATTCTTGTATGTTCATGCGCCTCCCATTATTCGAATTTATGAAATTTCGCAAAAAGAACGTATTAAAGGAAAATAGAATAAGCTAGGCACCTAACTTTATAATCCCTCGGTTATAATCATAACTCCCTTCGTAATTCCTTACAATGCCGTTACACAAAAAAAAATTTGCTGAAAATAATTAGCGAAATATAAGCTTCCTACTTGTAAAATTGAGCCTACGTGGTTATCCAGCCCCTGTAAACGCGTATATTTTACTGTCAAGGGTAAAATTGGTCGTTTCCAAATAAAATTGCTAATATTTTACTACCTCTTATATACCCAAAACAACCTGTAAGTTTTGTATACGTTGGACGCGATGAAAATAATAACGTTTGCATTATACGAAACACTCTTGAAAAGTTTAATATTCTTTGACAGCTGCGATGGAAAACATAGCAGGAGCCACGGGTCTAAAATGCACTATAATAGATTTTAAGTCGCCAATGTGCGGAACCATTTCTATACTATACAAATGAACGCCAGTTTTCCGTTTGTACGCATGTGATACATATCTGGCAAAACATTTTTTATTGATTGAGCTTTTAAATATTAAGCCTAATGCATAGTTATCGGGTTCATGTCAAGAAATAGCGATTGAAGAGCTGTGACGGATGCGACGATAAGTATAGCTTGCATATGTAAATATCTATTGTTAGCATGATTCCTGTGAGAAAATACCAACCTGATTAATTTCGATGAATCAATAGTATCCGTATTATGGGCTATTTCTGAAACAAAAAGTATGCCGCAAATTGAAAAATTTTTATTTATTTCTATTCTTTTTAGTGTAAAACACAACATCCTGGTTGGCTGGCAAAGTCACAGTATAATTTACCCTAAAAAGTCTGTCATCTTTTTATTCCTAGAGAGTTTGGTATGACAACATTAAGGTAGGATTTATGCTAGGGTATTTTTTTGTCAAATTCTGATCAATCCGAGCAAGTTTAAACTGTAAGAGGTTAGTTATGGATCCTCCAATATTTGCTCAGTTAGGTATACAGTGTCGAGCAAGTAACGCTTTTCAACTTGGCATACCGAATGTTTGACCCTAAGAAAATGTTGGCCTTAAGAAACTACTATATTTTGAGTCAAAAATACTTAATGGACATGGGAGCACGAGTTGCCCAAAGCTGCAAATTATCAAAAATACATGAACTAAGAGAGGTCGAAATACCTGGACAACTCCTCCTCTAAAGTGGGGAAGCATGCTTTATGTAGCGCAAGTAAGCATTCTAATTTGGAAGTTCATTTTATTTTTCCACTGCATGAGTGACCGCTAAACTCATAGTGACAAATTTATTAAAGAAAATCAGGCATGCGGTGCTTTAGGTAGTAGGGGTTCCCACGAGCGCACGCATTTCAACAAAAAGCCGAAATTAAAAACCCTACATCGACCGTACACACACACCAGTAAACATCACATATTTTATGGAAAAACATTTCTGTGTCTTTTAACAGTTATAATTCAGGCTTATAAACGTTTGATCATTCACGAATGGTTTTCGCAATACAGTTCAAAACATGAAGCTAGTTAATGAATGTATTGTAACGAGCGGGTTTGCCCCTTCTAGGCTTTTAATTTGCAGCTTATCTCTGATATCCATGGTTATTTTATAAATGCTTATGTCTCATGGATTGATAATTGACGCCCAAATAAAATTTATAAAAGCTGGTCCCACTACTTTTATATCTTAACTTCCTTTATAGTGTCTTATCTATTAGATAAATTGTTTAATTTACATACTTTAAGTATGTGGATTTCCCTGTTGATGAACGCATCTAGCGAATCCAATAACATCTAAACTATGGTGATTGACGAGCGGACCTGCTGAAACTTTTTTTTGCAGGCGTGTCTGGACAGCATGGTCCTTAGCGCTAATTAGTTATCTTTATAGGCTCGTATTATGAAACTAAAACGCCTATTGGAACGCTAAACTTCACACTTTTACTTCAGTTATTTTTGTTCAAGTAGAGTGGAATCTGGAATAGTAGATAACTAAGAAAACTTTTTCGCGCCCGAAAAATTAGAAAATATTGACAGAAATAGCCACCTTATAGACGCTCCTGTCGAGCTATAACATATCTAATATGCTCTGTCTCGTTAATAATGACGAAATTAAGGCTATGGTGCGATATGAGTAACATACCATTTGTTTTTTTTGGAAAACCTACATAGCATGGCCGACCAGTGAGCCTTTATACAGCAGCATTGGTTTACTCAATTAACATGACCTTTTTTGTGAAAGTTTGGCTATAAAATTTAGGTCAAGTTAAGCCATGCATTAGCAGAATGTCTACATTACGCCAATATTTGAGATGACGTCAGCCCGCTTAATTGAAAAAAAAATTTGTAAAAGTATGGAAATTTTTGGTCATTATTATACACATGTTCACCATAGCAAAAATCCCAAAAGCTGTTTAATTTTCTTGAACATATGCTGTGTGAGCGCATACGGTTTATATTAAGCTTCGTCACTACAGATTTAATCTCGCCATGTATATGATCATGTGTGCAAGTTGCTTAATATCATTGTATAAATAATCTGTCGCACTTCACTATGAATATTAGAAAGAATAAATAATTGAACTCTTAACGATTGTGCCATAATTCTTCTTAATCGAAAGGAACTAGACCCATGCATGAAAGCAGAAAACTAAGCCATGTGGTGTACGGCAGACACAAGGAATGTAATTAAAAAACTAATCTTTGGATGCAACTTGTTTGCCTATAAATACGCCCTGCTGAAAATATATAATAGCTACTGGATAAAGTAATATCTCGAATTCTTGAGGATGACATTCCAATTCCCGATCCCAGGCTTTTCATAGGTTTTATTCTCTGATCACTACAATAACTTCGGTTGTTCTGTATGGTTGCAATTTTTTTTTACTTTTTGCATACTGAATGTATTTCATTATACTATTATAGCATTCTGAAGTCTACTAAAATCAACACAGCGGAATTTGCGAGGAAATTTTCCAGAGGATGATGTGTTGAAAACACAGTATTTAAGCTCCGGTTTGAATATCGGATCTTGTTAATATGCGCCCAGTGTAACAGTAGGGACGAAAAACTTGGGATTAGCATTGGGCAAAAATTTGTCGAGATTAAACTGAAATTTATAGTTTCGTGACTTGATTTGTATATACAATATATAATACTAAGCGACATTATTCTCTGCGCAAGCAATCTGCCATTCCAACCTGTATGAGTCGGTAAAATAAAACATTTCACAGTTTTGTTAGAATGCTTCACAAATTTTTTTTTTGCTAATTTGTGGCATTTTTTTTACAATTTTTCTCCATTTCTTGTCAACATTCCCAAAAGCACGTTGACAGGATATGTTCGGCCTCAAAGAGCTAAATATGGCTTAAGATGGGTCCGGCTCTTAAGTAGTAAGATCAGTCTACTCTCACTCTCAGTGGCCACCTATGATAAACATAAGAGAAATATATGATATATAAACACAGAGATAGCATTCAAATGGCAGCTTTGCCTGATTCTGGTTAAAGTTAGTACTACACATACATGAATCGCTACAGCTGCTCCAATACACTAAATCGTCATCTCACGTCCTGCGCAAACATTTAAAGCTTTGTTTATCACTAAATATTGGACAAATTGTCATGTCTGAAGGTAAACAACAGCCCGAAATAATGGTCCCCTCCAGCTACGAAGTTGTCTGACAACAGTCAATTATTAGGTTACAACGTGGTCTGCCAACTAAATGTAAAAGATACAGTTGGGTGTAGGAGGTTTTACTTTAGATACTCTAAAGACGCAAGACATCATATATGCTACGTTGCTTAATATAGAAATGAAATAATAAAAAATGTTTTGTTGCTCTTGTTTGTCAGAAACATAAGCATCGTTTCATAAAATAATTTAACGTGTCGAATTAATCAAATTCTAAGTTAGAAATTTTATATACATTTTTCCCCCTGCCCCCAATTAGGAAAGTTTTTCTGTCCTGTCCGGGCTGTTTTATCTATCATTAGCCAAAATTCAAACTTTGCAATATCAAACCGACTGCTACCAAACTTGCGGCGGGTTACAAACAACCTCAGAGTGCGGTCATACTGGTTTCGGAGATGATATTGTGTCAATATAAAACCATTCAATGTATAGCACAGATAAGATCTACATATTCTGCTAGTAGTTTCCACCTATACCTAGCATAAACCCTTTAATGTCTAAATATATATGTATATCGTGCAATGCTTGGCAAACTCGAATCGGTGTTAAGGAATTAAATCCAGCCGGTATGGATGCAAACAGCGTAAGCAATCTATTAAGCCATCTAGAATATAAAACACAATTCGAATTTTGAACATCAATTTCAATTGCAGAGCAAAGCAACCATTAAGAATAGACCAAATAGTTTCCATACTCAATATACAGAAAAAGGTATGTTTGAAATAGTATTTTAGACAAATCTTACATGGAAAATTTGTAAAAAGTAAAATTTTTTCCGAAGTCGGAACTGTGGTTATGCGGTGGCAATATTGCTATAGCTTCTTTGTCAATAAAACGCTAGATCGCTTGACTATGTACTACAACAATATATATACATATATAAAGATTGTAATTTGCTCTATATCATTAGGGTTTGGCAGGGACGCAGCGCGCTATTCAGAAGTTAGGAGGCAGGAGAGGAAATTGAAGAATACACCTTTTGGCGGCTGTGTCTTCGTGGAAAAAGGGGGGGAAGCCGTACCAATTTCCGTGCGCCCCTGGTGTTAAAGTTAGTTTATAGTGTCTAAAATTTAGCAAATAATCTTGAAGTTTAATGGGATCGCTTTGCGCAATCATTTGACTCAACTCGTTATCACAGTGCGAATGGTATATAAAATGCTATATACATTTGACAAAAAAATGTTTTCAAAAATTTTGTGTGCCATGGGCAATTAAAAAAATAACGAAAAAAAAATTGGAATAAAACTAGACAAAATGGATATTTCCTGTCTCAGCTTATCGAGCTGAGTCGAAGGGTACCAAACTTCCCAGTTTATCTTAAAAAATTTATGGCTGGGGTTCTAGGAAAGACCCGAAATGCAAGAATAAAAATGTATCATTTATAGACAATTCAAAAAAAGCGATGCCACTGCAAATCTTCTTAATCCTAAAACACACAAAGTAAAAAAACTTATAAATTCTATGCTTCCCATCTGTAATCAATATGATATAATTTACCCTGATTTTGACCACAGGGTGTGGGGTGATAAAACAACCCAACTACGATAACTGTGATACATTGAGACTCATCGTTGGTTAAAATAATAATGTCTCTCAGTAAAATTAAAGCATATTCATACTATTAATTGTCGTGCACAATTCCGCGGATTTTCGATACAAAAGCAGCAGAAATTTTAGCTGTAGGATAATACGAAAAGTAAATCCACTTTATATCAATAACTATACGGCGTTTACTTAGCATATACCTAATAATATGATTTTTTTTATTTCACCAAGCTAACTACGAGATCGCTGACACAAAAACAACATCAAATATTATGTCTAGCTTCATGAATATAATTTGAAAGCCGAAATTATTATATAAAAATAATAAAAGTATTATACCACGTTTAAAGCCACCCATGCACTGACTCAGCCCAGTCTAAATTTTGAGTTTAATATATATTGTCTACAACTCAGTAAACGGGCGCCGTCGACTGCTACAGCAACAACTGTCTTATTCTTCAATAGACTTTTAAATATCAGGGATGCTACAGAATAAAAAAAACCAGGCTGATTGCTTAAAATTAGCTTACTCTACATTAAACAGTGGGAGGTGTAACATTGATGCGCAAGTTGGAAAATGTGGGTGGGAGGTATGGGTCGTAGAAGAGATACTTAAACAATGGGGAGAGTAGCTGAAAATGTACGGCTGTTCCATTTAAGGAGGTTTTTCGCACGGAGTTTTATATTTCTCAGTGGAGTAACACGACAGTTTTGGGAGGAAAGTATATTGAAACCAATTTATGGGGCTGAAATATTACCTGTATATCAGGATTCATCTTTTGGACAGTAAACACTCAGTTCACTTAAAATTATGATACATGATTAGTGAATTTTTTCAAAAATTTTATAATAAATGGTGAACTAAACAATTATGTACTGCTTGCTGGTAAATTTGCGAACGCACGAAATACGACAATGCAATAGAAAAGAAAAATTTTAAACTTGTCAATACCTTTAGTGCAAAATGCTGTTATCTTGCAATCGACTAAGACTAAGTTAATCAAACATATATATCACATTGTATGGAACATAAACGAAAACCCTATACGTCAAAATTCTATTTAACCCCAAATTTTAGGACAATACGACGGAGTCCTATAGAGACATTGCAGGAGCGCCCCACACGGAGCCAGGTATTGACAGGTATTAAGACAATGGTCACTGTTAACAAATTGCGTAAAAAATGTGCAAATTTTCACAGTTTAAGCCCTGTTTTAGCTGAATTTTCCAGCGACTATATAGTAATCATTTCAGTACCATATTTTTGCAAATAGAATTTACATTTCACTATGTAAAATCCAACAGTTAGGCCAACAAGTCTATGGAAACTTCATACAACTATACTTTGTACCCCAGTTTTCGCAGCTTTAAATGTCACCTTTTTCCGAAGCTACTATAAAAAAGTTATTATAAGTTGCAAATATTGAAAACGAAGCTTTAGAATAAGCTTCGAGCTGTAAAGTCTTTGCCTAGCAATACGTTATATGTAACATGGTCAGTTTCGTATTGCTCCATATTAGCATGAATATCTTGCTGAAGCTAGTGTCAACGCGATATGGGGATGCGATTGAGACAACCCACGATTTACGTATGTGGAATCTAAAAAAAATTGGTAGGAACTGGAAGGAAAGATTTTAATGATTATAAGATGTAGCTAGTACCCAAAAATCCAAGGCCTCAACTTCCAATTTACCAATGGTACGACAAGCGAATAGGGGTAGGCATT
The DNA here is from genome assembly GCA_030248225.1 of Trileptium ribeirensis. Taxonomy (NCBI): domain Eukaryota; kingdom Metazoa; phylum Nematoda; class Enoplea; order Enoplida; family Thoracostomopsidae; genus Trileptium; species Trileptium ribeirensis. Next base: position 33,174 of record JASANE010012213.1, on the reverse strand, counting down.
TTCTGCGTGTATACTGGAAAGAGCGTCCTCACATATGCACATCTGAGCCGAATTCCTCTAATTTTGGGAAAACTTTTTGGAAAAATTCCAGTTGAAATACTTTGTGACACTGGATGTAACATAAGTTTATTGAAGTTTCAGACAGCATCACGTTTAGAAAATTTTAATTCTACATGGACGCCAGGCACTGGTAATCAAGTGGCGAAGACGGTGAGTGGCCAGGGCTTGGAACTTCTCGGCGCTCTGGACATAGAAATACAAATCGGATGTCAAGGGTATGTTCAATCTGTATTTTTGAGCAAGGATATCCCCTACGATATAATACTTGGAATTGACTTTATGATTAAATACAATTGTATTTTAAATGTAGCAAAGGGGGAGTGCATTGTGGGGGACCAAACGATTAAAATGTGGAAATCTAAATCCAGTGAAGGAAAGCGCGTAGCAAATCTGAATGGCGAAAACTTCCAAAATATCCCTGAAGATAACCCTAGCTTATGCACTGTGACACCAAAATTAAATGTTATAGATAATACCATAATCCCCAATCTATCCTTAGAAGATTCTGAATTAACCGGGAACCAAAAAGAGAAAATGTCCCAATTTTTAAATTCCTGGAGTGATGTATTCTCTTTTTCCGATTATGATTTGGGAAGACTAAAATTTATTAAACATTCTATTAATTGTGGGGACAGTCCGCCTATATATCAGCGACCCTATAGGATCCCACAGGCGGCTAAGGAAGATGTAAAATTACAACTAGAAAACATGGAAAAACATAACATAATTAGACATTCGGCGTCTCCTTGGGCCTTTCCTGTCGTTATAGTTCGTAAAAAAGACGGTACAAACAGATTTTGTGTTGACTATAAGAAGTTAAATGCCGTTACTAAATCGGATGTATTCCCCATTCCGCGAATCGAGGACTGCCTAGACAAACTCGGCGGCGCTAAATATTTCTCCAGTTTGGACCTGACTAGCGGCTACTGGCAGATGGAATTGGAAGAAAACGACAAAGAAAAGACAGCCTTCATAACCGATACGGGATTGTTTGAGTTTAACGTAATGCCATTTGGACTTAAATGTGCTCCCAGCTCGTTTATGCGAGCAATAAAATTCTTATTGGCTGGGCTAGAGGACAAGGTGCTATCCTATATAGACGACATATTAATATTTTCCCCTTCCTTCGAACAACACCTTCAAGATTTAACGGATGTGTTTGAACGACTTCAAGAAGGGAACATGAAACTAAAGCCTAAGAAGTGTAGTTTTGGTCGAACTAAAGTAAAGTTTTTAGGACATGTGGTATCCGGTGACGGAATCGAACCTGATCCAGACAAAGTCAAGGCGGTAAAAGAGTATACTACACCAAAAACTGTGAAACAGGTGAGAGGATTTTTAGGACTTGCATCATATTACCGAAAATTTATTAAAGATTTTGCTTCTAGGGCTTCTGCACTGAATAACCTTTTGAAAAAGAGTACTGTTTTTGTATGGACCCCTGAGTGTCAGAACGCTTTCGAGGACTTAAAAAGTGAGCTCACTAAGGAACCAATTTTAAAAGGACCAAACTTTGATAAATTATTTATTTTGATAACCGATGCTTGTAATGAAGGCCTCGGGGCAGTATTGTCTCAAGACTACGATGGATTGGAACATGTCGTTGCGTATGCGTCTAGGACCCTTGCCCCTGCTGAGAAAAATTATGCTATAACGGAGAAAGAAGGTCTTGCAGTAGTCTGGGCCATTAAATATTTTCGACATTACTTGCTTGGCAGAAAATTTAAAGTAGTAACTGACCATTCGGCTCTCAAGTGGCTAATGAATTTTTCGGACACCAATGGCAGGCTCTTACGATGGTCACTTTTGCTATCAGAATTTGATTTTGAAGTGCAACATCGACCCGGAAAATTTCACGCGAACAGTGACGCGCTGTCTCGGAACCCTGTTATGTCCTGTTCAGATACTAACCAGGAGGTTGAAGATGATGATCAGTTGTGCTTTCCTCAGGTTGAAAATATTAGTTGTGTAACGGAATTTAATATTTCAGGCGCGTGTGATAATTCCTTAAGTAGTCCCTATCACTTGGTAACGGAGAGAAACATGCGTAACCTACAACGTTCTGATGCTCAATTACGAATAATTATTGATTGGCTGGAAAGTCATATGGAGGATGGTGGTAAGGAAGAGGATGTGAACAGGTATGTAGATTTTGTAATTTTAGAGGGACTACTTCGCCATATCTGGCATGACAAGAGATCGAATAGAAGACCTAAGGTTTGCTACCAAGTGGTGGTCCCACAAGTACTACGTCCCGAAATTATGGAATCATTTCATGACGACCTAATTGGGGGTGGCCACCTGGGGTTTGATCGAACGTTTACAAAAATTCGGGAAAGATTTTATTGGGACTCTATGTATAGCGACATTAAAAACTGGTGCTACGCATGTGTGTTCTGTGCTACAAAAAAAGGTCCGGGGAAGAAAGTAAAAGTTCCACTCCACTCAATACCCATTTCTTCCAAACCTTTTGATATTGTGGCTGTGGACTGCGTGGGACCACTGAAACAAACCGAATTAGGAAATAAGCATATAGTTGTTTTCACCGAGTATTTAACTAAGTGGGCGGAGGCGTTCGCTGTCCCCGATATAACAAGTGAAACTATCGCTAGGTTAATTGTTGAGGAAATTATGTGCCGCTATGGGGCACCTTCGAAGTTACTATCTGACCGGGGTTCAAATTTTATGAGTGATTTAGTTAAATGGATATGTCATTTTACGGACACTCGAAAGCTGAATACTTCTCCCTACAGACCTTCTACGGATGGTCAGTGTGAGCGGCTAAACAAAACTTTGATTACCATGCTTTCTCACTATGTTAATACAGCTCACACGGATTGGGACAAGTATTTAAACTTTATTCTATTTGCTTATCGCACCGCGGTACATGAGTCCACGAAAGAGACCCCCTTCTTCTTACTCTACGGCAGAGACCCACGTTTTGGTGTTGAAGTAGGGCTAGGATCCTACAATTTGTTACAAATCGACACCCTTGAGGGTTATCGAGAGACACTTGTAACGGGTTTCGAAATTGCGCGAAAACTGGCCGCTGATAATATTGAAAGTGCTCAAAGAAAGCAACGGGAACATTATAATAAGTCCGCAACGGACCATAAACTTCAAGTAGGTCAACGGATATGGTACTATTGTCCAGCGGTGAAAAAGGGAAAAACACCTAAGCTGTGCCATCTCTGGCATGGCCCTTATCGAGTCATAGAATTCACAAGTGACGTGAATGTTCGTATCCGGCCCTGTAAGGGTACCAAACCGGACAAAATTGTGCATATAAATTTTTGTAAACCATGTTTTGGGGACGAAAAGCCCTCCCTTACCTTAGGAGATGGAAATGGCACAGACGTGGTCGAGTGTGTTCAAAATTTTGAAAACCTAGAATCTGGAAAAGGAGACGACGGAGATAGACAAGTATCATTTAATTCCGATAATATTGTTTCAGCTAGAAATTTTGTGGAAAGTAACGTCTCCCCAAATTGCGTTGACGGACAACAAACAGACGAGGATATATCTGAAATAAACGTTGAATTCGAGAATGTTCGAAGTATGGGTACCGAATGGGAAGGTAGATTGCGCAAAAAGTAACCGAAGTTTTATGTTGAGGAAGGGATCTGCACTTGGTAAGTATTTTATATTTTGTTGTATCGTACTATTCTACATCACCGGTATTGAAGGCTATGGTGAAACCCAACAACCCAACTCTATTGTCAAAATTAATAAACATTTCTCGGTAGTTTTTAAACGGGAGGGGATATTAGATAATGCTCAAGACTTTATTGAACACCACATAGTAATCCCGCTAAAACTTAGTATTCAAAACCCGAAACTCTCACCTTCATGTTTTAATGTGGGCCACAAAAACACTTCGGACCCTATAGGCTTTCTCGTAAGGCAATTTTGTGACATGTCTGTGGACATGAACACGGCCTTTATTTCGACGTATAAACGAGCTAAAGGTAAACTGGAAACCCTTGAAGAAAATTTGAAATTTTTAATAAAACCAAATAAAAGTGGGCGTCGAAATAAAAGGGGCATATTTAGTGGTTTTGCCTGTTTTATAGAATCTATTTTTGGAGGCTGTAACCTAGGGGCAGGGGCCGAGGCTTCTAAAGTTCGAAGAGCCCTTTATACACTAAATACTAGGGTAACCGGGGTATCATCCGAAGTAGTTCGAGTTAATAACCGATTAATTTCCCTGTCAAAATTAGTATCTAAAGGGTTTCAAAACGAGGATAAAAGAATTAATGTTATTTCTGAATTAATGGCTAAACTAGGAGAGGTTCAAGACGGGTTCAGAAATTCAATTACATCTTTGGGGTTCGCAATGAACCAATCGGTTCAATTGGGATATGTCGAATTAAATTTTAATGCTGATTTGGTTAGGTGGTTATCGAGTTTTTTCCTGTGGAACGAACAAATTGAAGGGATGTATAATTTAGCCAATGCTTTGGGCCATTTTGAAAAGGGGTACCTTTCACCTGGAATCATCCCACCTATTAGTATAAAAAAATTCTCTTATCTCTTATGGAGAAGTTGTCAGAAAGTGGTGTTAAATTAATGTATGGCACAAAGGACATAAATAAGTATTATACAGTTCCGCTCGTAAAAGCAGTATATTCTGGGACTGAAAGTGTAATAGTGGCATTAAAAATACCTATAGCCCGAGAAAATATGGAATTTAACCTTTGGGGACTTACGTATGGTCAAAATGATGTTGGAAATGGGGTTTACATGCAGGTTAATCCTAAGTACGATTTACTGGGTGTAAATAAAGACAATTCTCAATTTATACTTTTAAAAAGGAAACAGCTTGAAGGCTGTATTGGATCAAAATTTCGGCGGTGTCCGCTAGTATTCCCTATTGTTCCAGCATCTAGTAATGTGTGTGAGATCGAGCTCTTTTTAGAGAAAAATATTATAACAAAAATTTGCGATATGGTAATTACCAGTAATAAAAGCCCGATTCAGGCTTTTGACCTAACCCGAGGTTTTTGGTTTATGGCTGCTGTGCATTCGGATTGGCGTTTGTTTTGCGATGGGAAGGTCCCCAGAAAAGTTAAATCCTGTTTTCAATGTATAATTAAGCTACCATGTGGGTGTGGAATGACTATTGGTGGAATGACCCTTCCAACTCGGAGACATGGTTGTGGTCTTACAGTTTATTCGAACGACACTCACTTAGCAGAAAATCTTATATTCGAACAAGCAAATCTAACAGTATTAAGTAATAGCATTTGGCCGGGATTTGGGTTGATTTTACCCAATTTAGTGAATGTTAGTAACTATTTTCAAAGGAATTTAAGACCCGACACCAAAAGTGTGGTGAACTTAACAAAATTTCAAGAAAACGTGATCAACCAGAATCAGTCTTTTGTATCCGAGGATATAGCCCTGCAGAGGTACGTAGAGTATAAAATTTCTAATATTGAAAATCAAAGATCCTCCAGTTGGGTTTATGTCATTGTTTTGGCTATTGGAGAAGTTATTTTATTTTTTCTATTGTTCTTACAGGTTTTTAGACCCTCATCCAATGCCCCCACAATCGTTATGGATCAGTCAGGTAAAAGGGATACTAAACCGGATATGCCCACTCCCGGTTTGGGTAAGCATTCGGTACCAAAACGCAAACGTAAGGCTTCAGATTTTGAAGTGGTAAATTACGATTCTGCTCTTGCAGATCTTCAGGAAGTAAATGACCATTTTGAGGCCTTGAAAAAACTTAAAGAGGAAAAACCCAATGAATGTGTGTCTTATATGTAGTGGGTGTGTAGATCTCTCTCTTCACGCTTGTGTAACTGTAATATAAATTTTTATTATATTTAATGTAAATGGGTATTCTGGCATATATCTTAGGGAATTATTTTACCAAACAGTTATGGCGTATATACTTTGTGTGTTCCAAAAGCCTTGAGCTTTTAAATTCGATTGTATTACTATATGTATTGTTGCGCCCGAGTAAGGGTTTTAGTTGTTGCAGATATGATGATAGGAGAGGAAGATAACACGACGGTAAGATAATGTTTTAACATTATTCCAAGGAAAACGAAAACCCTCACCTTTCGGACAAATTATAATGTGTAAGGCTTAGGTCCTGCCCAAGAAATTAAGTTTCGATAAGTGAAACCCCAGAATTGATGTACTTCGTTAGGTAAAAACTGAAAATTCAAACTCAAAAAAATCTATTTAATTTGTAAAAAAAAATATTGGCCGATAAAATTTTGGAAAGTTAGTCAAATATTTTAAAACGGATTTTTCAAAATTTTTCCTAATTTCGGTGATTTATCCTGCTGGTCCTAGGTGGGTGACTACGCCTTTTTTTTCTCGAAAATTTACTGCTGCTTGCTGGGAACCTGAGAACAGCGCGTTCAAAATTTACTAACGGTGTTCTCCAGACACTTGAAAAACAAGTATCTCCTGCCGCCCGCACTGTGCCAGCAACCGGGGGAACCCCTACACCGTAGGGCGCGTTCCAGTCTGAGTGAGTTTCTCTTTGTTTGCTCAGTCAGACCGACCCAGCACTGACCAGTAAAGGCAGTACGACAGGGGCTGGGAACAAGCAGGATTGGTCGGGTGGACACGTGGGAGACCTTATATTGTTTACGTGTTTTGTTGGACCCTCAGTAAAAAAAATCCTAAGCCTTAGACTTGGTGTTCTGCTACCGTGCCGTTTAAATATGTGTTCTTTATACACAATACCGTCTGTCTTCGGCTAGGCTCCGGATTAGTGGCCATCTAGCCGCGTGTATGCAATGCATCTTGTGCTCAATGGGGTAAAAATATATTTAAAAATACCCCGGGATTTTCTCAAACCTGTACCTATTTTCGTGAAAACTGAGTATGTGTACTTTAATACAAATTGTTTGCGAACTGGGCTCCGGTTTAGTGGCCATCCAGTTCGACTTTGCTTGGGTGCATATGTACCTCAAGGGTGAAGTCCCGTGCAAAAAAAAGGAAAAAAAAAGGATTTTCTCACGTGAACCTTAAAATATGTAGTTTTATCACATCACATTTGTGTGTGCAAATTCTATGTTACGTGCCTTTGCACTATCGTGTGAAATTTTCTAGCTCATTTTAAAACTCAACTCAAGGAAGTTGCGGAATTTTTACCTATTCTTAGATTAGAAACCCAACGTCCTAGACTATTAAGGACTATGGCGATAATTCACCAGTCCTGTTTTTGTGGCTCTGATTTTCCTTAGGTGACCCACAGGGAGAATTTATGTCCCTGTGAGTCCTGTGGCTCTTACAGTCTCTTCCGTTAAAATAAAACAAGCACACGAGGGGAATTAATCCTCGTGTGTCTGTACCACGACATAGACACACAGGGGGGTGCAATGTCCCTGTGTGCCTCGGTATTTTTTTTCTTCTTTTTTGTTTTCTTACATTACAGAAAATTTTCTAACTTAGTACAAAAGCCTATCTCATTCAATTTAATAAAAAAACCCTAGTTACTCTGAAACACTACTTTAAGTTGCATGGTCATGTGTAGTTTAGCTATGCTATTCGTATTATAACTTTTTGCGGAGAATTTCATTAAATACGCACTGCATGACAAACCGGATTGGTATATTGAGTTGTCGTCCAAAAAAAAGAAATAAAGGTATGCATGGGAATATGTAGAAATACCCGCTCTTCAAAAAAAACACACACGACTTATATCTATATACATAGTCAGAACAACAGGCCGCATTGATTTCAGCACAGTTGAGCAATGGGAACGTAGTGTAAACAGTACATGATCGCAAAAAAATAATACTAATTCGACTACTAATAACGTTTGCGTAGTCGGCAAGTTGATGAGATAATATTTTTTCTAACATTGTTTTTCATCAGTGTGTATGTCTGGCGAATTCCAATAGCTCAAGACCCAAGCTATGCAACACATTATATATTGTAAAAAACATGCAGCTTTCAAGAAATCAAAAATCTCTATAATAATTGATTGTGCTTACATCGATGAGCAGTGTCTTATATATTGCAATACAAGCAATGTGCTAGCGGTATAACTATGCAGCGTATATTAATAGGTAAACAGCACGAAAAGTAATAAATATTTCAGAGTAATGTAGCATGTGTTGTACCAGCTCCAGCATGTATGTTTACAGCTCAGTAGACCAATAACTATAATAAGCCTATGTTCAAACTGCGTAGTAAAAATATATATATGTATATATTTCTTGCAACATTTCCACTCTATTGTTTACCACATAATAGCTGTATTTTATTGCACTGCAGCAGCAAATTGCAAAACATTTTGAAAGTCAGATTCTTGATGTGTTGCAAGGACCAGCGATCAGCAAAAATATATATATAATAGATATTTCCTTTACGTTGGCGGTTGGCGGTATGTATGTATTGTTGTTACGTATATATATACATCAAATACAATTTTATAATAAAAACATTTTTTATAGTAAAACAAAAACCTTCACTGACCTGTATGCAGTTCTACAATAATATAGCACATAGTAAAGAAATACATCATAAATTTTGCAATCTGAATTTATTTTTATTACAATATACACAGCCAGCGATTCTACAAGACACTATGAACCAATGTACATTCAGAGCAGCAAAAAAAACGTGATTGTAAATAAATGCAATATAAACAAATGTACTGCTAATAATGAACATACCAGAGCTGGCAAAATATATATAATTAATGTAAACGATGTGATACGTATATGATGCGGTACGTATATAATCGCACATAATCAAAATCGACTGATAATAAGGTTTTTGGAATATCAAAATGCGTAGTTCAATAATGGTGTGGAATTATGAAAAACTGGCCCTCCCGAGGTTGACTAACCCCAAAATTTCGGCGATTTCCCTCAGGCCATGGTCATGCCCTTCATAACGAAACGGTTACAACAAAATTTATCACTATAGGTTATTTGCAATTATTCTAGGCTAAAATCGGGGTAAAACTGTAGTTATATATTTACACATGTGTATGCCCCGATAGGGGTAAATATAGTAAATTAGGGCCGACCTCGATATCCAGCGATCCAAAAACTACTGGAACTTACCATGACGATGGATATGTGCGTCGTCTGAGTGTCGAGACGTATATGTTCCTCGTTGCGTATTAATATATAACTATGATAAAAATTTACTTATTTTGTAGCAACGAAATATGCAATTCTTTTTGGTATTTGTGGGTGTATATTAAAATGTGTCTTTATATGTTTATGCGTGTATTTCATGAGTATATGCTGTGGAACAATTCTGAAAATGGATCATGTGTATTATGTAGTACTCCACATCATCGCCGACCGGAGTGTATGCCAGTTTGACTCGGCAAGGAATGGCATAAACTGCGTCATAGAATTGACCCATCCACGGAGCAACGAACATTCATGTCACTACCAAAAAGAAAACCCACCGTCAGATCGACTGTGTAAATGCTCCAACATCTTACCTAATGCTATCGCCTGGATTATCACCAATATTTTATCAATCAACCACAGACGTAATATCCGGGGAGTGTATGTGTGCGATGGTTGAATGTAAGGTGAATCTCGTTATCGGTATGCGACGCTGGTATGCGGGACATTTATGTGCTTCTGGGCGATATAAACTTATGATTGTGGCAAAATTATTAGCGGTATTTTACGGCGATGCTGGTAAATCAACCTGATTACGGATATTTAAATATCCTCGTGGGACCTTCAAAGAACAATCTTCAGAAGAGTAATAATGTAAAACAACAATCAGACAGTTTGTATCGATTAATGTGTTTTGCACAACTAAATAATTAAAAATCTTTATATGTATAGATGACGCAAGTATAAAAAAAGTATGTGTCTCAATTTTATCCCTACGATAAATTTCAAATTTGAGGACAAATTTTTATGTGGAGGAGGGGGTAATGTAACGACCTACTGCCCCGGGAGAACAAGTCCCCTCGTATGAAGCTTATCACCTTATTTCGCGCCTATAACCGCTATACGTAACGGACTACCGTGGGAACCATTCCTGTGGGAAAATGTACGCCTTGTGTCATTTGTTTATCTAGTGTGTCATATGTATGTGTTGTGTATTTTGTTTACTTCACACATACATTGAATGTGTTTACGACTGTGTAAGTAATGTATGGTTTTTCATAAGTGTGAAGTTGTTTGTGTGTTCAATGTGTGTGGTGATGGTACATTGTTTTGTTTGTAAATCGTCTGTTTTGTTCATTACGTGTGAGTCGTATGTAATGTGTTTGAAAATCGCACTAGTTTTCAGATATAATTTTCCCAACACACTAAAACAACATTTTTTAAAAAGTAAAGAAATCCTATTAAACTGGATAGGGGGGATGATTTGGGCATATGCGGATTTTGGTGCCAAATGCCCTAGGGCACGCTCTAGACTATCCGTACTAAATTTGGCATCGTTTGGCCCACCCGTTAAGGAGTTACGAACCTCATCCCCCTAGGTCATTTCTGATAATAAGAATTTTATTAGGTTCTTGGAATTATTAAGATTAAGAGAGTTTAAAACAATATAAAATTTTAAAATTTGTGTGCCGGGGCTATAGTTTAGGTTACATATTGGATTTGAGTGTAGCCACTGGGTGCCTTAACTATTACACTTACATTAGCGGATATGTAAGTGTATTTCTGCTGGATTTTCCAAATTTTGTTTTGAGTTAGGGATTCCGAGAATTTTATAAAAAGATATTCTCTAACGCGCAAATTTTCGCTTAAGTTTGGGAGCGGATTTCTCAATTCCAAGAATTTCTACTTCTTAACTGTGTAAACTTCGCTTTAGAGAAATTCCTAGGTTTCTGGTCTGGGATAAAAATTTATTTAAGCTTATGCGCGCTAAGCTTAGGCAATTCAGTTCTCGCAATCGGAGGTACAAGATATTCGTATACTCTCGAGAATTATTTCAAGCGGTGTATTGTGAATCGTGTGATCGTGGATTTTATTTGGGATTAACGTAAGTGAATATCTATGTGTAATTAATGTATGGTTGTTGTAATAAAATTTTGGGCAAAATACGTTTGACTACCAACACACTGAACTTTCAATTATTCCTCTAAACTGGCGTTGGGCATTAGACACATTGTGCAACCCCAAATCAACGTAGTTAGGACTCACGCGGGCTACACTAGTTGGCTGGCGATTTTAGCAATACGATGTGCAGTGTGAGAAGGGTCGTAAATATAAATCATAGCTTGACGGCTGTCAAAAAACGTGATTGCATCCGGCTTTGTAAATGTATATGTGCGAACTCTAAATTATGACGCTAAGTAGTGACCGCGAACAGCGTCTTAGTGTTGCTGTAACGCATATAGTTTTTGTGTACACAAGGTTAAATCGTGATTCTTGCACGGACATTGGTTTTTTATAGATCGTAGACTTGACAAAAGAACAACCGATAAACCAAGAATGATCTCACGCAGGGGATGCAAATATGTTTATACTTCAATCGAAATTGTTAATTTTTTTGTAATTGAAGGTGTTAATGTTTCAAGGCGAAGAAGTTAGAATATAAAATTTAACATGAAACTTGGTGTCGCTGTCGGTTGTTCATTGCACCAAGCGTTCTTTGTACATCTTGCGTTCTTCAGAACACAAATTTCCTGTTTTGTGCAGCACATCCAATAGGCCGAGATACAAAGTCTTGACGTATTAGGGAATGGTTGCGAAATCTTAGGTAACCATGTAGTGGTCCGTTGCATTTATCTCTTTAACACCTAATAAGTTTCTGTATTGTGCTATGTTTGACAAACTCAAGCCGACGCCAGGAATCGAAATCGAGCTGATTGATTGCAGGCCGCTACGTAAACCTATATCTTTCAGTCGACACTGCAAGGAACCTCGCAATGTGAACGAACAATAAATTGACTTACAAACATACACCTTTTAGCGAAGTCTGTTGACAGAACGCTTCGTAATATTCTCCGCTCCTAAATGGCGGCGTTGTGCATGCGCTTATACGGCGAATTTTGGTTTTACTAGAGAACGTAAACATCCTCATTTGGTGTTTTAGCTCTTTAATGTCTGATTTTACCTAAAATAGTACTCTTTGTGAAGTTGTCAGTTATCCAAGTTCGTCGTGCAATGCTTGATCATATGGTCGTTATTATTCCCATAGATTGTTTCTTCACTTTAACCGGGCAACAGCTCTCCGACAGCGAATATTGCATTGCGTTGTGTAAATTAAGTATGTCGCGTTGGGCATGTTTTCACGCGAGTTATTGTGCTATCACTCTGCGAGGTCCTTAAGGGAAAACTTAAGCTTATTATACATTTCAAGATCGGGCACAGTGTACACTTTGCCTTCGTCAGAGCTGGTTTTTTTCTGGAATTCAGGTCCTTATCCTTTTTAAAAAGCTGTAAAATTATGAGAATTTTGAACTGTATTTATTCAGAATAAATCTTTTTGATAGAGTATTGAAATATCGATTTGAGATCAGATTTTTGATCTATAATAAAGAATCGCACTATAGTTATGGTAATATTTTTTCGAACAAAATCAATTGTAGCATCTGTCACACCTTCTATTCATCACGGCAACAATTGCAGCATCGTGCGCAGCAAACATGTGCAATTAACCAAATAACACCGAAAACGAACGACCAAAAAAGAATGACGCTGAAAATGTAGGAAAGCAGGTCTGATAGTGGAAACTTCGGGACTTCATCATACCGTGTATAATCCATTGACTGTGGATATACACGAATGGCGTATTGCGCCGTTGTGTTGGTTATATCAGGATGCGGATAAGTATAAACTTCAGCAACGAAGTAACGCTCGACGTGATAGCTGTTTCCTAAAGTAGGACAATTGTTATCGTTCGCTGTCATCGCGGCTTGTTCTGGTCCGTACGGAGGCCCAAGTCGAGAATAAGATTCGTATCGAATTCCGACTTCGCTAATTGTATTTGGTAAAACTAAAACATGACCTGTCGTGGGATTTCTGCACGGTATATCAACCATAAATAGTCTAACGTTTTGAACCAAATTAGGCGCCGAAAAAGCGATACTTAACCCCGATGGGCCGGGTTTATCGAACCAAAGCGAACTGAAATTAAGAAACATGCAAGATCCATAGTTAGTATTGGTTTTTGACTGTAGTTTAAAGCAATTTGACAGGTCTTTGTTTTGAAACGAGCATTTGAAGTCATCAGCAGTCAATGTCGAACCCTTGTCTTGAGGGCAAATCATTATGCCCGGAACGTGGCCTTTGACGTAATGAACGACAAATGACTCTCCAATAATCGGATAGCCAGTATAGTAAGATATCAGGCCGCCGATTTGAATTATTGCAAAAATGCTTACAATAATTGCTAAATTAATCCAGACTATCAGCAGGCATTTTTTCATGGTTGCTAACTTATTGTAGATAAAATAAATATTTCTGCGCTATCAAATATATAAATTCCATGTACAAATCAAAATTATTATTAAAACAATTGGATTTCCCTAGGCAATAGCAGCCGTTAATTAGTGATCTGCTAATACTTCTCGTCTGAACGAACGAAAAGACCACTGCTGCAGACCTTGTAATTTTTACCACGGTTGAACACTGACATTGCTAACTTTTACTTCAAAAATTTAAATTACAAGTAGATGGCTTATTTATTCGCTCAAAACTTATCTTCGGGCATACTCCTGACACACGATGTCTGCAGTGCAAAATCAAAATGGACCCGTTGCGTCTGGCCAATTTGAAAGTGGGAACGGTCAACGAAGCCCAACCGAAAACGAGGGAACCCCGTTTCTACTACTAAGCTGTGGACATATCTGAAATCAATATATAACGCAGATATTGTAAACAAAACACAAAAAATATGTGTATATATGTGTATTGTAGCAGTATTTGGCCATCATCAAGAGCCCTTAGAATACTCCATAGGATCTTTTTTAATAAATTGTAGGTAGTTCAGCTACCGCAGTAATGTTGTTGTAATACCTGTCGTTTTTGTTTATAACAAATCTCAGTGTTGCTAACACTAACACTGCTAACAGTAAAAATTTTGCACTGGCTGAGACAAAACCGATTTGTTTAAAATATATATGACATGGGTTTCGAAGGACCGTAGGCTTAAGGGGATACACTGGCGGCGGAGGTGGTAATCGGGGGGAAGGACCTCAATGGGAGTGGACTTCTGTTCTACTCACCCCCTTCTCCGCCGACATTTATTGCCAGTTGTACCCAATATTTGTCAATTTACACAAATTTTTGCCGTTTTTACCTCAATTTTTGCTAAAATTTTTGTCCGCGCGCCTTTCTTGGCGGTGCTGAGCTTTCAAGAGATAAGTATGGCTTGGGTAGGTCTGACTCTTAGGAGGGTAACCTCCTACCACCTATCGACACCTATTATATGATGTGCTAAGTTGGTTGTTTCCGGCTCAAGTCGTTCTAAATACTACATTGTTGTCCGGCACTATACTTCTGCATACCTAATATCAAGTTACCAGTAATACGCGGTCGGTTGATTTATAAAATAAACATGATTAGAAAAAGAAGATGTTTTAGTTCTGCCAACCATACCGTATATCTTAAGTTAAATTGTAATGCATCATTTACCTTAAGATGTATGCGGCAGAGCCGGATTTTATCATAGGCTGCCACGGCTTTAAAGCCAAGCTTGGCTAGCCGCGATTAGCCAGCGTGACATTTTTTGGGCCAATCCAGACCCTACAAATATGTTAGTTAATAGTAAAGCGAGGCTGTTAAATTGTCACAACAGCCGGAATAGGCTCTAAAAGCGATAAATATATGACGACAATGGAAAATCGCGAAAAAATGGAAATTGGTGATAGGGCCATATATTCGTAAAGCATCCTTCCAGTTACAATAGCATAATTTTTATGTATGAAAGACCATGTTTATATAGCTACTGGGTTTGCTTGTAAAAGGAGCTTAAACAAAAATTTTGAAAATAGCGATATTTGCGTATTTATTTTACCTGCATTTATGCGTATTATTCTAATTACCACTAATCTTGCCTTTTTTGGGTCTAGAGCTAAATATTTATCCTGTAACACAATCTATTATATAACAAATATTTTTTCAGCAGTCCGCGCCGACTATGAGGCATAGACACTTCCGGCTAGTACAAACATACTAGCATATCCTAGCTGTTAATTTATATTTATGAAGGCCCGGAGAGATTGAGCCTGAGAGCCATGAGACTGTGCCTTTTGATCATGAACCGGAATTGGTGCACACATCTTATGGTAAATGATGCACAGTATGAAAGTTATATATATGTATAACTGGTAGTGCTTTATAAGTATCTAATAATGGGCCGGCCAGTGACGCATATGTGGCTTCTATTGTGATATACTACCAGTGTATATGTGGGTCCGTCACTAATTTTCGTCGGTATCGAGCTCAATTTTTGGAATTTCTGGTTAACCATGAATCATTGCGACTTTGTCGTAAGATATTGCCATTGTTTGGACAATGCAAATTTCTGCAGAGATAAATACATAAAGGGCCATAATTGGTTATAGGAAGATTGCATCATAAACGAATTGTTACTGTCCATCCCATCAGCGCATTTGTCAACACGGAGGGCACACAGAAGATATCAAGATTAGTATAGTTGGCCACTCCACCCTTGATCATAGAGCCAGTCTCAAGTAAAATTCTAGAAATCGTTCGGGTAGTCCAATGTGCGCCAGCTAGATGTATTTAATTTTTATTTGTATTAATTTATTATATTGGTTTTCTTTTTTCGGACACAGCTTTATCTCTGTCATGTGATTTCCAATGGTGTATTCTGGAGCATGGGGTATCATAGGTGATCGGTTCATGTTGTATGGACTTGTTCTTCCGGGATAGGAATTTGTAGTAGACCGATTGGCTGCGCAGTCTGTGTTCTGAAGCCTTTGTATGCTCAGTTTTACTCAAATTTGTAATCTCTAATTGGTGATGGTAGACAGCCACCGTGTGTCTGACTAACGTCCCCGAAATAAATATTAATCTAAATGGTGTCCGTGTTTAGTAGAACGTGTCTAGAGAGACTTCGTTGCTTGGTACTCCCTGAGACATTCATGTTCAGTGAGATTGAGTTTTGGGATATTTTAAGCACCACATTTTAAGGAACTCTTTATGGGGGTCGCCGGATTGACCAAGGAGAGATATAAATTAATCGCAAATTCTGTGCACGCAATGAAAATAAATTCAAATAAACTGACTGGCTCCCTTGGGTAAGGCAGAGTGGCCTGATCAGGCTTAGGGGCACTGTGACTTACGTATTGCTATTTGTTATTATATGCCTGACTATGTTGCATGTTATCAGTTCGTATTTTTTTACGTTTGTTCCACGATTTGTGCGGATGTCCGGAAGACCAGTACTGCTATTCAGTTGTACATGGATCCTTTAACAGATATACAATGTCATATTTATATTGGCTAAGCAAGCCACGATAGTTAAGGGACAAGCTTTGGTCTAAAAACGTAATATCTGACCACTTGTAGTTTTACTATAAGGCCATAGCAAAAATACTATCACGCAAAGCATACATATGATCGACATGCTTTAACTGTAACTTAGGAATTTTGATCAGAGCATAAGGCTGATGCCCAAAACTGTTCAAAATTCAAAGTGAGCCGCCTAATTAAAAAACCATTAATGAATTAATTTAATATTTGGTAGGATTATCCACTGTTAAGTTAGGTGATATGAGTTAATTTAGAAAATTGTTTAACAAATTCACGTTTCGTATCAAACTTCCCTAATTTTGGATTTTCCCTGCGAGTACAATAGTGGGTCATTTTAAATCGGAATGTTAACGGTGATTGGAAGGTTTTGGCAGTTTGAGTGATAACTAACCATAGGGTTCTGTATCATTGTGGTCATGCGCTAGATTTGTTAATATAAAAATCTTTACTGCCATGAGTTACGTGAGGCCCCGTTCGACTAACATTTACAGTTTTACAAAATGTAGTGCACAAAAAAATTTATTGCACCTCGTGCACGTACCCTAATGTGAAAGACCCAATAGTGCTCGATCAAAGACTTACTGTAACTACTGCCTGCCATTAGGTACCAAGATAAGTATGATGGCAATAACAGATAAAGTCGATAATACATGTCAAGGTGAAAAGCTGCAACATCCTGTTTAATTGCAATCCAAGAGGTGCTAACGCTTAAGACGTGTTCATACGCTCAAACTTTTTGCTCAAATTTTGATAAAATTTTCAAAGCATTTGTGGTAAGTCTGAACGTGTGAACACTGTTCAAACTTTTCAAGAATATCCCTTTTAGCCAATCATCGGCGAGATGTAATACCTGAAAATTTTAAGCTCAAATATTGATCTCCAATTCTGGAAGTTTGCAATCTTATATTAAAAATTATCGTCAAATTTTAATCAAAACTTGAAAATTTGAGCAAAAAGTTTGAGCTGAGAACACGCCTCAAGATTTTCAATTAGAAAAAAAAATGAAAGCCTATACAGTTAATACAATTTTCACAACAAGGACAGGACAATAGATTGCTATTTTATCGCTTGGCTACTATATATATATTGAATTACTTTGTTCCCGATTAGTGGACTGCAACATTCCAAAGCAAGTTTTTAGTCACTTATGTACAGATTTTAGGCTAAAAACTTTCTATTAGATAGTTCTGACATCTGACATGATAAAATACGGAGGTTAAATAAAAATGCATACCTTTGCGTATTGCGTATTACGAGATAACATTTACGGAAAAATGCTAGTGATCTAGATGGTAATTTTCAGGTATTAGATATAGTAGCTAGTTATTCAGATGATCAGTACTACAGCAGATGGTTTGTATTCAAAAGGATGGTAAATTTAAATGGCGGAAAAACAAATGTACATACTTAGGCTTATAAATTCAGCAGGCTACATAGCATTGTAATGTGATATTTAAAAGAGAGGAACTGAAAAAAGTATATATTAGCTACAGTACTTTGGGATAATGAACAAATCGTGCAATAATAAAAGTTTTAGTTAGAAACAATTATATTGTTTATGAGACTTCCAGAAAAAAACGACTTGGAGGTATTAGTAAGTAGTATAATTTAGACGGGACACATGAATCTGTGATGGAAAATATATACAGTTAAACGCTGAAACTGTTTTGGACACGTTGAATTCTCACTAAGGACTGAAGATAAGTAAAAGCTTATCGTAATGCATCGTTCACAAGAGACTTGTGTGCAGTCACTGCACAATGGCAAAATTTTTGAAAAAAAATTGCTACATAACGTATGTCATAATTTGGAAAAACTGTGAGCGAGTGCCAGTAGTGTAAACAAATTTTAATTGGTTAACAAAACTAATCATGTTATCATGTTTGCTTCAAAATAAGGATATACATTTCCGAAACGAAATAAAGATTTAAAAATCTATAATTAAGATTATATTGGTTATGAAAGTCTTTTGCTATTATTAGAACTTATAACCTAAACCTAACACTCTAACAACGCTCTATATGCATGCTACTAGGGCTAACATTCAAACAAGAATATAATTTTTGTGCGCTTAGCAACTATTGCTCAAGTATTGATTTCTTGAATAACTGATAAAGTCACGCTTAATAAATAATGCAGGTATCTTATTCTGGTAACTTTGGTCATATCAGTTGTTTCATGGGACCCCATTTGCTTGCCAAAAGTATATAAAACTATAGTTAGCAGTATATATTGTGAAAAGTATGCCGTGACATAGGTGTCTATAAAAGTCTGGTCTTAGCCCTAAACATCGGACGCACCCCCCTCGAGACTACTAAACCCTCCCGAGAACCGCCTCCCTTCGCCCACCAGCGCGGCAATGGCTTGCGGACAATTTTAGCAATTATCAGCAAAATTATAAAATTTTAGGAAAAATTACGAAGAAAAATATGGGAGCATATGAAAAATTTGGCCCACCTGAAGCAAAGGTGGGGAAAATAAGGGAAGGGTGCAACCATCTTGGCCAAGGCCGCCCCATTTCAGGGATAACCTCCTGATGATGCTAAATTAATTGCTGTTTTTTTCAGGGTTTTTTGGGTATAGAGGCTTCTTTGATAATGTTGGCTTAGTCTCGGGTTTGGGCTTTGTCTCAGGCTTAGATTTAATTGCAACCTGACCCTTAGTTTTAGTATTTTTTCACACATTATATTTAAATTATGGTTACCCGCGGTCCACCAAAAAATAATAATTATGATATTGCAGCAGATAATATCATCGGGCAACATGAAATTGGAGTTAAATATAGAATTTATTGACGTTTGCCGAATAACGACAAATTTATGCTAGTACTACTGAATACTTGGCAAAACTGGGGTTAATTAGTAATAGTTATATATGTGACTGTGCGAACCCTTGCTATCTCGCTAACAGGGGTGACGTGGCGCGTCAGGACAATTTAGAATGGCGGTGTTCCGTCAGTAAAAGCTGTGGAAAAAATATTCAGTTCGTATTTAACATATTCTTTTTAATCATAAACTGCCTATCGATAAAATTTTACTGATTATGGTGGGTTTCATCAAAAATTTAAGGACCGGTTTCATTGTGGATGAAGTTGACGTTTCGGAGTACGCGGTATGTGACTGGTACATTTATTTCCGGGACATTTCTGTTGTTTATGAACGAGTCAATTGGCAATATATTATGCTGGGAGACCCAGGGATTGAAGTTGAAATTGACGAGTCAATGTATTTTGACAAAAATATAATCGTGAGTCACCTCGTCAGAACCACTGCTAAGTGGTGGGAATGCTGCAACGGGGTACACAAAGGTGTCTACTTTTCCGGTTTCCGGCGAGAACTATCGGTGTTATCATGCCCTTGATTTGTCGGCATTTCATCCCGAAAAGTCGTGTACTCACTGATGGCTTTGTTACATATATCCATGGGTTTTTCAGATTGCCGCGATCGCAACCTTACATCCATGAAATGGTTAATCACCCTAATAGACAATGAGTTAATCCTAGTAACACTGAAGTTCACATTCAGAATATTGACGGGTTATGGGGTCGGCTACAGATGTTTTTTGAGACTGAAGGGTGTTCCGAATGGATTGTTCGAAAGATACCTGGCTGAGTTTGTATGGCGTCCACGGTTTGCTGCTCATATACTTGGGGCTATGGCTCATCAAATCGGTAAGATGTATGGCTTAAGATATATAATGTAAGCGCATTTTAGTTTTTTAGCTTTTTAAATAATTCATTACTATGTGGTTTAATTGAGTGAACAATTGAGTGGTTCCGAGTCAAAAAAATCGAAAAAAAATTCTGAAAATGGTCATATTGAGGTATCAAAATTTCTTAGTTACCCCGCTGGCCTAGCATCGGCAGCACACACCCCGTTTCATTCCTTGGCCGATCTTGGATACCTATAGACATGAAGCATTTGTAGTGGACGCCATATTGAGTCCATTGTGGTCATCTTAATTTTAACATCAGTCTGGCGACCTCTTGACCACGAGATTCTTCGTACTAAAAGGAGTTTGGCCGTCAGTGGCAGTATTATTGTTCGATAAAGAGCTGTTGTTTTGACTCAACTATGGCAAGCTGTTCCCTGTTCCAGTTAAATTTTATGCCTACATCACACCTTTTTTCACCAAATTTTTTGAAAGTGTGACTGCGCTTTTTAACATATATCTTGACGCGTAGCCCTGATAAGTGGAAGTTCTCATTGAAACTGTCATAATGTTAAATAATGGTAATATGCAATATAAAAATCTCATGTAAAAGACTTTTTGCTTTGAGCAATCTTATCTGGTATAGTATCTCAATTTATTTTCGTATATAAAAATTTCAGCCAGACATTTCGTATGAATGCAATATATTCGGTGGTACGAGTGTATATAAAGACGTAGCCTAGTTAGTTACCAAATGACTGGTCCAAAACCCGCACGATATACCTTACCACAGTCGGAATTCATTTTATAGCGATTTCTGAGCTAGAAATTCATGTTTGAAACAGCAAAAGCTACATAAATGTAGTAAAAAAATTTATGCCATAGTAGCCGTGCCTTTCCTTATTCTTTACTTCTTGAACTTCGGGCCAAATATTCAGTTTTGAAGCATCTGTGGATAAGTGCTGATCTGCTTTGCAACACGTGCATTTTAGGGTAGTGGTGGTTACTCTGCGTAGTGATTGAAAACATTTATTATATCCTCAATGATCAAGAATTCAATTCAATATGTTGTCATGTGCACTGCTTTGGTTTTAAGTTACTTACATCGTATTGAATTGTAACAAAAGCTCGACTATTGTGTTCGCCTTAATGCAGGTTTCACAGAATAATGAGTGCAAAAAGTGGGCAGTTTTGTCTTTAATAGCCGTTTGCAAGATACTAAAATCCTGTGAAACCTGCATAAATTTTGTTGCTAAAATATAAAATAGATAAAAAAGATATATTTTTGTGCATAAATCTAATTGCATTTTTCTGTGAAACCGGCGAATATTGAGCGGGGGGATGGTCTTATATTTGCTGGTCGGAAAAGTTTTGACAGCTGAATTGGTCGGAGCTGTGTTGCTGTAAAGCACACCATATCTTGCAGAAGCCAAGGCTAGCTGAAATGAGGATGATTATGATACAAAATGCTTTACACTTTTAATGGCTGTAATTTATGGCACATCATTTTTGACAAAAAATGTCTATTAAAACTGTAAAAGATACTGCTAATTAAATGTGTTTAACATTCAAAGCCACTAATTTTACATACGTTGCTCGAAATATGTAGTATATAAAATATCTCTAACTGCCGTACAATATAATTATAGTCACATACTATTGTTTGATCGCTGTGGTAAAGTAACCTCAGTTATTGTAAATAGCCAATCAGGAATTAAACTCAGATAACATAGCTAATTGATAAATATCTTATAATGTAATTGCCGTATGTCTGTGTGTGTGTCCCAAGTTTTGGATTGGTCATATATTTTTGATCATAACTTTTGAAACTGTTTATGGATTTTTATGCGGTTTTTTTGTTGGGTAGGAAATCGATATGGGAATGCAGGGACAATATTTTTGACCACCCCTTATGTTTTTTCACAACCCACCCCCCTTGAAATAAAAAAATAGTGTCATTTTATACGTTTTAATGGTGTAACTTTTCAACTGCTTCATGGATTTTGGCGAACTTTTTTTGTTTCATTTCTCTAAGACGTGCCGAAAGCATCGACGAACTTTTGCAAAGGGGATGTACCCCCTATAATTGTCTGTCAATCGACGAACTTTTGCAAAGGGGATGTACCCCCTATAATTGTCTGTCTGTCTGTGTCTGTCCCAAGTTTTTTGATCATAACTTTTGAAACTGTTTATGGATATTTATGCGGTTTTTTGTTGGGTAGGAAATCGATATGGGAATGCAGGGACAATATTTTTGGGCACCCCTTATGTTTTTTCACAACCCACCCCCCTTGAAAAAAAGAAATAGTGTCATTTTATACGTTTTAATGGTGTAACTTTTCAACTGCTTCGTGGATTTTGACGAACTGTTTTTGTTTCATTTCTTTAAGACGCGCCGAAAGTATCGAGAACTTTTGCAATGAGGGTGTACCCCCTAATTGGGGGACCCCCCTTTAAACTATCTTATAATGTAATTGCCGTATGTCTGTCTGTGTATGTGCCAAGTTTTGGGTTTGTCACATATTTTTGACCATGACTTTTGAAACCGTTTATGGATTTTTGTGCGGTTTTTTTGTTGGGCAGGAAATGGATATGGGAACTCATGGACACTATTGTTGGTCATCCCCTATGCTTTTTTCACAACCCACCCCCCTCTGAATTAAAAAATAGTGTCATTTTATTGGTTTTCGTAAAGTAACTTTTCAACTGCTTCATGGATTTTGACAATCTTTTTTGTTTCATGTCTTTAGGACGTGTCGAAAGTATCGACGAACTTTTGCAATTGGGATGTACCCCCTAATTGGGAGACCTCCTCTTAAACCATCTTATGATACGGTTTTTATCATTTTGACGCATCTGTAAGGGTATGATACTGTTTTCGACATTTTGAAATATCCGTGAGGGTGTGATGCTGTTTTCGACATTTTGACACATCCGGAAGGGTGTAATAGTGTTTTCGCTATTTTAACACAACCGTGAGGGGGTAATGTTGTTTTCATCATTTGTAATGGGGTAATGTTGTTTTCATCATTTTAACATATCCATAAGGGTATAATAGTGTTTTCGACATTTTGACACATCAGTAAGTGGGTAATAGTGTTTTCAGTACTTTAACATACCTGTAGGGTTGTAATGTTGTTTTCATCATTTTAACACATCCATAAAGGGGTAATGCTGTTTTCGGCATTTTGACACATCCGTAAGGGTATGACACTGTTTTCGACATTTTAACACATCTGTAATGGGGTAATGTTGTTTTCATCATTTTAACACATCCATAAGGGTATAATAGTGTTTACGACATTTTAACACATCCATAAGGTTATAATAGTGTTTTATCATTTTGACACATCTGTAAGGGTATGATAATGTTTTCGATATTTTGACATATCCGTAAGGGTATGATACTGTTTTCGACATTTTGACATATCCGTAAGAGTATGATAATGTTTTCGACATTTTGACATATCCGTAAGGGTATGATACTGTTTTCGACATTTTGACACATCCGTTAAGGTATGATACTGTTTTCGACATTTTGACACATCCGTAAGGGTGTAATAGTGTTTTCGCTATTTTAACACATACCGAACTAGGGATGAAAACAGAGTAAGTTTGTATCTGTTACAAATGTCATAACTTAAAAAATACTGTTTTCCGGAAAAACGGAGGCCGCAGGCCCACTCTGCCATACTACCGGCGCGAAGCAGGCCTAAGGCCCGCGGCGGCCGAAGGCCGGCTTTCGCGCTGGTATACTTCTAATTGGCGTGTTTGTCGTGTTTAGTATTTTGTAAGCAAATTTTGCAAGCATGTGAAACGTATAGTCATTTTCTTTCAGTAGTGTACTTAACGAGCAACAATGCTGTCAATATAGCAAAATTTTCCTTCAGTGATATCTTGAGTTATTATTTTAATTTCAAAATTCGTATATCTAAACGGATTCTTGATCCAATCGTTTTGTAAAATTTTAAATTTGCTACCCTTCATTAAGATGATTTTCGTTTTAACGGCAGTATTGAAATTAAATAATTCATGAGAGGAGCGCATTAATATTTCCAATTCGCAAATAATTTTTTTAGTATTTACTGAAGATATTTACTGCAGAGGTCAACTGAAGATATTGACACTGCATTAATTTTTTCAGGCAAAAAAGCTCAGAAGCTTTTGCATTTTAACCATCATTGTATATATAGAAAAAATTACATAATTAGCAGTTAAAGATGTTGTTGGAGTTTTTGAATCAGGAAATTTGTAAACTTATCAAAATATGAAACATAGAACTCAAATTATTACGTGCTTTATGACCCTGAGCGACACAGTGCAATTATTACGTGCTTTATGACCCTGAGCGACAAAGTGCAATTATTACGTGCTTTATGACCCTGAGCGACACAGTGCAATTATTACGTGCTTTATGACCCTAAGCGACGCAGTGCAATTATTATGTGCTTTATGACCCTAAGCGACAGTGCAATTATTACGTGCTTTATGACCCTGAGCGACACAGTGCAATTATTACTCGCTTTATGACCCTGAGCGACACAGTGCAATTATTACGTGCTTTATGACCCTGAGCGGCACAGTGCAATTATTGCGTGCTTTATGACCCTGAGCGACACAGTGCAATTGTTACGTGCTTTATGACCCTGAACGGCACAGTGCAATTATTACGTGCTTTATGACCCTGCGCGACACAGTGCAATTATTACGTGATTTATAACCCTGAGCGGCACAGTGCAATTATTGCGTGCTTTATGACCCTGAGCGACACAGTGCAATAATTACGTGCTTTATGACCCTGAGCGACACAGTGTAATTATTACGTGCTTTATGACCCTGAGCGACACAGTGCAATTATTACGTGCTTTATGACCCTGAGCGACACAGTGCAATTATTACGTGCTTTATGACCCTGAGCGACACAGTGCAATTATTACGTGCTTTATGACCCTGAGCGACACAGTGCAATTATTACGTGCTTTATGACCCTGAGCGACACAGTGCAATTTTCATCAAATTGGAGAAAGGAACATATTTAATTTTTCTAGAAGGGAATGTCACTACCGGCCACGGAATTGACTGATGCTTAATAATAAGGTTATAATTTATATTACCTGAGCTCTTTGTCTGTTCACAGACCTAGATTTATCGGTACGCACGCTACGCAGCTGCGTAAAGCTTCTTCAGTGTAGAAGCGTCTCCGGTCGTCGTTTGGGAGATTTCACTAGCTGTTAAAGACATATTGCGGCAAGTTACAGAAGACCATAAAATTTTATGAAACAACATCGTTTCTTAGGGCCTGCGTGAGTGGTCTGCGTAGGCCCACCAGATCTAATTCCGGCACTGCCTGTTGGTAACAAACACTGAATCTATTTAATTCAGTTAATATTTAGCTTAACTGTGCGGTATCGCTACCTACGGATACACACTGGCAAAATTCACAATGCCAAAAGTTGATATTCAAATGTATTATCTATACTAACAACAAAGGAAAACTATTCAAAAATAATGATAATTGAAAAGTATGCAGTCTTTATAGCAACTATGAGATGATTTTCTCTACTAAATCTAACTTGATTAAAAAGTATATATTCCGGTGACAAGTTAGGGTTTACCACTTCGCCGATATTAACATTTTATTCGTCGTTCTAACCAAAATATAGCTGTCAGCTACACCGCGTTTCATTATAAAAACCTGAATTTAATTGATATTACATCACTTAAAATCTATAGCTGCGTTGCTCAGGCATTATTTAAGTGTTTTTTCGTCGTTCTAACCGAAATATAGCTGTCAGCTACACCGCGTTTCATTATAATAACCAGAATTTAATTGATATTACATCACATAAAATCTATAGCTGCGTTGCTCAGACATTATTTAAGTGTTTTTTCGTCGTTCTAACCGAAATATAGCTGTCAGCTACACCGCGTTTCATTATAGAAACCAGAATTTAATTGATATTACATCACTTAAAATCTATAGCTGCGTTGCTCAGACATTATTTAAGTGTTTTTTCGTCGTTCTAACCGAAATATAACTGTCAGCTACGCCGCGTTTCATTATAAAAACCAGAATTTAATTGATATTACATCACTTAAAATCTATAGCTGCGTTGCTCAGACATTATTTAAGTGTTTTTTCGTCGTTCTAACCGAAATATAACTGTCAGCTACGCCGCGTTTCATTATAAAAACCTGAATTTAATTGATATTACATCACTTAAAATCTATAGCTGCGTTGCTCAGACATTATTTAAGTGTTTTTTCGTCGTTCTAACCGAAATATAGCTGTCAGCTACGCCGCGTTTCATTATAAAAACCAGAATTTAATTGATATTACATCACTTAAAATCTATAGCTGCGTTGCTCAGACATTATTTAAGTGTTTTTTTTCTGTTTCGCGTCAAATATCACAAAGTAAACATTTAAGATACCGTTTGCAAAGGTTTAACTAGTCTTGGGACCCAAAAAAGCGAATGTGATTTCCAGTTACGAAAAGAATAGCGTCAGATGTTTGTCATTCTTGAATGAAAACCATGAATAAATTACTGAGTTCTATCTCTGAAATCCAACAAATGTGTTTGTCAACAATAAGTCGTAACTACCGTCTTCCTAGTTCGACCTTATAGCGTTTCATTACAATGAGATATGTACCAAGACTTATCGTATAGAATCTGAATCGATGAGGCCTAAAAGTCTTCAATTTGATACAAACTGATGTTCGTTGGCGACTTCGATTTCTAACTCCACGTCTTGAACCATGCTTTCAGACTCAAATTTCGAATCCTTTGAATCTGACCAAGCACCTGTTTTTTTTTCATTTTGGCGTTAATTTATTCAAATGGTTTAATTTCAAGTTTATTGAAAAATTACATTTTTTTAATATACGCTACAAATAAATATATAAATAAACATTTTCACGCTTGGACCTTAGATTGAAAGTTATTGTGCACGAGGAACTTAGTATATTAATGTTGTAGTATGAAAAGACAAAGCAATGTTTATGATTATGAATGGTTAAGAAACGCAAGTAATTTGCGGCTATTTTCTTTCAATAATTCAGGAATTTTTGCACTTTTGAACATAATCCACGCGTAATGCGGCATTCACTATGTAATGTCCGCAACGAATGGATCCTATGTACCACACATACTTTGTGTACTTTGTTCTTTTGTAATTTTTTCAAGAGTAGTTACCAAAGGAGTGTTGCCACGTTCCGATGGTGTCAAAGGCACCGTGTTATCTTTGTAATTTTATTGAAGTATGCTAGTTTGATAACGGGAATATTTTCTGGATACAAATATCGAAATTCGCAAAGTCTAATAACACAATTGAATAATCCACTGCATTAGCTACCGATAGTGTGCGTTACGGTTATTTCAAGAAAAAAGTAGCTAAAGTTGTGTTTTTCACCGTAAACTAAAATGTAACAGCTAATGGCGTGTCGTATATCATCGAGAATTTATTTACGATATGGGTGTGACGCTTACCGTCAATACATTAGTGTGACAACTACATGCGGATAAATCTTTCAAAAAGTGGGGATGTTGACGTGAACGCCTTATAATAAGCTTTTATTATATATACAAACTAAAAATATTCTTTATTTTCGTTTCAAAAACCATTTACAAAATCTGAAATTGAAAAATCTATAAATGGACTATAATTATATATAATTATAAATTATAAATGAAACCCACAATGCAAACTGTTTACGGTGATCCAAGATCATAAACAATCTAAGCATTGATATTGAAAGTTGAGCTAGTCATTTGGTGAATAATACTTGAATATTGCATCAGACTTGTCAGTTTTACTGATTTTAAACGAAAATGAGGCAGTCGGATCAAGAGACAATGAAATGACCTTTTTACCCGTCAGTTATTAAATTCTGAACGTTAAGATGGAAACTGATAACCTGACTATTAGGTATGATCATTTACTCAGATTAAAAAACAAACAAACAATTCATCGTGATGACGTTGTTGTGATTTTCAGTGTAGGGATAATTATTATATTAACGCTGTTCGGCAAATAGCAAAAGTTGCAAACTCGGACTGAATTTTATTAAAAGTGTATGTAGATCGAAGGTACTTACACTTATTTTTAATCTATGTATGGATGTATATATTATGCAATGATGTTACATGAAATTGTGGATGAAAATGGCATGAAAATGTTGCAATGAAATTAATCCTTGTCGCTGTCATTGTCCCGACAACACGAGCAACAGCGAGCACAACAAAACCGAACGCAAAACCAAATAATGGCAAATATAAATAACCAAAATATAATGGTCATAAACATTGCAGCGAACAGATGTGAAAACGGAAATGCTGGCGTTTGGTCGTAAACGGTTTCTGTCATGGTTTGAGGAAACAAGCGGAGGCAATATTTGGAACTTTTCCTTCCAGGTTTCGGATGAGGATAGCGATTGACAGCCGCAGCCACAAAATAGTGCACATCATAGCTATTTCTGAGTGTTTCGCATGGCTTCTTCGTCTTGTTATCGCTTGTTTTGTTGAGCTTGTCGTTGTACGGCTTACCAAGGCGATAATGTGACTCGTATTTGATTGCAATTTCAGTGACTTGATTACCGACAGCCACGACTTCACCCATAGATGGATCCGTACAGCTCTGGCTAACCATGAATAGTCGGACATTTTGTGCCGCAGCTGTCGCAAAATCCACTTGTAACATACCTTGCTGACCTGACCCTGCATCTGTAAATACGAAATCTTTGAAGTTTAAGAAATAGCATGATCCATAACCGGTTTCAACCATTTTGCTCTCTTTTTGACAATCCTTGATGGATTTTTCATACATCTTACATGTGAACTCCATAGCCGAAAAGTTTGCCGCTTCCTGTTTATCCTGAGGGCAAACCATTATCTTCGGCACTTGTGCGACCGAAATTGGAGCGACTTCAGTTTGACCATTGATCGGAAAATCCGAAAATCGAGATATGAGGGCCACAATTTCGATGAACGCAAACAGGCCCAATATTGCTGCCAAGACAATCCAAAATATTTTCATACACGTTCGCATATTTGTGTGAATAGTATTAGTCAAAAAATGCAGAAATTTAAAGTTTAACTAACGCTAAAACAGATAAACCGTGCTGAACACAAAAAGACATGCGTTACATGTGCAAAAGCATGCCAGTTGCAACTCATTGTGTATATATGTTACGATCTGTGTTTATTTTGCCAGGCAATCTAAAACTAAACTGCTTCCATTTCAATCCCCTTAATGGCTTTGTAAAAAATCTTTCGCTCGCTCACTGTATACAAGCTGAAGGTAAATTTCACCACATCGATCACTCGCCATCTCTCCATATCGATTTAAATTGCTCTGAATTTGTCCAACAGGGAACGAAATAAGTATGAAAAGCAGTGCCCCAAAATTTATAGGTTTTACTTTAATATATGCTACAGTTCTGGACTGTATAAAATTTTATCATGTAAAAGCTTCATCACATAGTTTTAATATCAAAAATATTTAAAATGTAAATTAAATTTTTAATATTAATATATTTAAATGAATCTTTTTGTATTTGCTTTCCAACAATTATCGCGTTTGTAGCCGTCACTGACTACGTCATTTTTAAATATCTTGACTCCTTTTGTAGCTATTAAATTTTGAATGCTGTCTACGAAGTGCCACTCCCAAGACAAAACAAGTGTGTCGATAACATTCATAAGGTAAAAAATGATTGAGGTGACAGAATGGGGTTCTTTCGGGCTAGTTTTCTATCATTTTTTCATTTTTACTCTGCTCCAATAATGCCTCATTTAGGGTAAACGAAGAGAAACTAACGCTTCAATTCATTTGACAAAAGTATCCTTTCGGCCAATCATAAAAATAGAAATATTGTCTACGAAACCCTAAAACAATGTCATTCCAAGACGATTTCTTAAATTCATACAGAAATCAATGGTCATCTATGAATACAAGCAGAATTTTCGCCGTCAAATCCAATGTGTATCATTTGGCCTATCATTTGTTCGTGCGTAATTAAATCATCATCATTATGCCTATTATTCTAAATTAGGTATAGCGCTCTGATGAATCCCAACATAACTTATAAATCTATCGTTTCTATATATATATATCGATAATAAATCGGTGGAAAACTGCCCAACATCACTATTTGGCAAGTTAATATAAACCGTGCTTTTGACCAACATCCCGCAGGATGGTGTTGTATAAAATATTAGAAGTGATACATAATATTTGCACATTGACGATATGTGGATGTGTTACACAACAAACGACATTAAGCTTTGTATTCCTACCTAAAGCTGAATTTTTATATTAAAGCTAAATTATCACTAATAGCGCGCTGGTTCATTAAAATAGGCTGATTGTTTTCGCCATTTGTCAGATTATGCATAGTTGCTTATGTTGTATTTTATTACCGAATATGGTTACTGGAACACTTTGCACCCCCAACTGCCAGCATCCGCTCACCATTCGAAAATGGGTACTCCAAACGACATAGTTTAGGCTCGCCCTAATTAAGCGTAAACTAAAAATTTTATCGTCTATTTCTTTAAAAATGACATTAAAACCAAGTTTGCATCTAATTTGCATTGCAAATTCAAAGCTCCACAATTCGCCTGTCGTACATGTTTGGAGGCAAAAATAATGAGAAAATATTAACTGCTCAAAATTATATATTGAATTTGCTCAAAACCAAATAGAGAAGGATGTAATGATGAACTGTACAAAATTGTAATACATCTCCATTACGGGGTGAATTTGTTCAAAACTATTAATTTTATGTGAAAATGATGAATTGCTCAAAATTTACGGTGATTACATCTTTACATCATTTACATCTTCTGCTTCAATATTGTGGTTTTCTAAATTGTGCGTCGAAATGGAGTTTAGAGACGTGTTTAGTACCGAAAATATGGACCAGTTTAAAACATTTTTGAAAGAAAATAACGCGCTGAAGGCCACTCTAT
Organism: Trileptium ribeirensis; assembly: GCA_030248225.1. NCBI lineage: Eukaryota > Metazoa > Nematoda > Enoplea > Enoplida > Thoracostomopsidae > Trileptium > Trileptium ribeirensis. Next base: position 2,078 of record JASANE010012213.1, on the reverse strand, counting down.
CCAACGGGAAGCAGTACTATCGCTTCAAATTCTACCGCCAATTTCCGTCTTGCCCATTTTCAATGCGATCAATTAATGTCGAAAGTCGGTTCATTGTGCAAGCTAAGGCGGAGCACGATCACGGCGGAGCAACAGCATCAACACAGGGTGTTGGATCACCGATTCGTGAAAAGGTCAAACTTTACGTTACATCTGGCTGCAACCTTACTACAATTCGGCGCAATCTGACCAATGAAGGGTTCACAATTCCAAGTGATCAACAACTAAAGAACTGTGTTGCCTATTTTCGCCGAACTGCTTCTTCATTACCGTCTAATATGACCGCTAATGACGCTACCGATTGGTGCTTACAACATCAAAATGTTCCTTGTGATGAGCACGAAGCATTTGTCGTTCCCGGCTTCCGCGTAGAAGGACCAGATAACGTCTTCATGTTTATATCGACTCCTTACTTGCTACAGCAGATTAATATGTCCAGCTTGTTGCAGGTTGACTGCACATACAAATTATTAACGAATGACTGTCCTGTGCTAGTCGCTGGCTCTTCAGACTTGGAGAGGAGATTTCATCCGTTTGGAATCGCTGTCGTCTCTTCCGATGAAAAGGCTGAGACGTATATGGAACTATTTGACACTTTATCAAGATGCCGGTCTCAAGCATATAATCCGCAATTTATTATGGCCGATGGGAGCTCTGGAGTTACAGCTGCAGTGGTCGATCGCTATCCAAATGCGAAGCGATTAATGTGTTGGGCTCATGTTGTCTCAGCTTTACGAAAGAACAAGGGAAGAAGCTTTCCTCAGGAAATATGGAAGCAGCTGGAGAGCGATATTTATACGCTGCAACTGTCCCCATTTCAAGAAAAAGGCTCAGAATTGTTTCTGCAAAAATGGGGATACACAGATTCGGAAACTGTTAACAATTTTATCGACTATTTCAAAAAGCAGTGCTTTGAGCGGCTTCCGCTATGGTATGAAGGTGCAGCACTTCTGATGCCAGCAACTAACAACGGAGTCGAATCTTTTAATTCAAAAATAAAGCGTCAAAACACCCTTCACCGACGCCTCAATTTCAGCAATTTTCTTGTTGAGACTCAACGATTTATAAAAGAATGGTCGCAAAAAAGCTTTACTGATGGATTTGCCGACAAGGTTGATCATGCAAATAATAAGTTGTTGAATTTTGCTGGCACATGGCTCAAGAATAATATAAATAGCATTGTTGCACTTCCAGATGACAATTATATTGTTCGGAGCAGCAAGAGTACAATGTCTTTCGACAGATGGATCAGCTTATTCTATACCGGAATGTTCGAATCATTTGGGGAATTTCGTGCCTTCATCGAATCTTTCCATCTCGTTTTTATGGATCGGTCGTCAAAGATGTGGATTTGCACCTGCCATATAACTGCTGTCCTTATTCGGTATCAAGGCCTTGTTCTACCGCCCTCAATGAATCAGAAGAGAAATCCCGGCCGTCCGAAGAAAATGGGACTTGGATTGTGTCGTAATTGATTTAGTAAGTCTATTTGACATTTTTTGCTATAGCTTAGTTACAGGTTACTGTAGTTAAAATTTGAGCATTTAAATACCTAAAGTTAAATTTCTATTTTTGAGCAAATTCAACATTTTCTTTTGAGCAGTTAATACCAAACCAAAATAATGATGTCTGAAAATACATCACTCTAAGGAAAGCATGTGGAGACACCTGTATATCCGTGTTAAGATGCAGCCGTACAGCCCTACTCACTTAATTAAAGCTGACGAATTGGTTTACACAAGTTGCTGCCCAAAAATTATTCTTTTGTGGCTGCGCACAATCTCTATTTGAGTATATCAATATTAGCGGTGCGCAGACTAAAATTACATGCTTTGTAAAAAGTTTAGTTATGCTATATATATGCAATAGTTGAGCCTATTTCGATCTAAAAGGCAGTTACAAATATTTTTTCTTGGATGAGCTACACACGAGTTCTGCAAAATAGCATATATATTACGAAAATCTGAGCTAAATTAGATCAGTCTAGCCATTGCCAGATGATGGTGACTTAAGTTGGTTTTAGTGTAACAGGGCCGCTT
>JASANE010012210.1:0-23909 GCA_030248225.1 Trileptium ribeirensis | reverse complement strand
TAGTCCTAAGCCGATACCATCATATATCGGCCAAAGCCTAAGCCAATGCCATCATGTCAACATAATATCTGAGCCTAAAACATAAACCAATAACATAAATTAATCGTTATATATGTACTCCTAACCCGATGCCATCATATATGAGCCTAAGCCCAAGCCAATGTCGTCATGTCGTCATTATATTTGAACCTAAACATAAACCAACAGCAGACCTCCATCTTGACTACCAACTCGTAAGCCGATGCCATCATATATGACCCTAAGCTTATGCCATCATATCGTCGTTATAGATGAGCCTAAGCATAAGCTAATGGCATAAAGTCATAATTATGTCTGTTTCTAAGCCAATACCGTCATATACGATCATAAGCCCACGCCAATGCCGTCATGTCGTCATTATATCTGAGCCTAAACATAAGCCGATAATATATATATTTCTATTACCTACTACTAAGCCGATGCCATTATATATTAACACATGTTTAAGCCAATGCCATCATGTCGTCAATGTATCTGGGCCTAAACGTACGCCAATAATAAATTCATGGTTATCTACTTCAATCTCATTCCATTATATATGAGCCTAAGCCAATGCTATGATGTCGTTGGGATATGTGAAGCCTAAACATAAGCCAATAACATAAATTAATCGTTATATCTACTCCTGAGCCGATGCCATCATATATGAACCTAAGTCTAGCCAAAGCTATAATGTCGTCATTATTTATGAGTCTAAATAAACATATGCCAAAAACATAAATTTATCGTTATATAAAGGCTCTAAAATCGATGGGATCATAAATGATCCTAAGCCTGAGCGAATGCCATCATGTCATTATATCGGTGCCTAAACACAATTCAATAACTCAAATCCATCGTTATATCTACTCCTATACCGATACCATCTTAAATCAGCCTAAGCCAATACCATTATGTCGTCTTCATGTCTGAGCCTAAATATAAACAAATAACATAAATTAATCGTTATATCTAGTCCTAAGCCGATACCATCATATATCGTCCAAAGCCTAAGCCAATGCCATCATGTCAACATAATATCTGAGCCTAAACATAAACCAATAACATAAATTAATCGTTATATATGTACTCCTAACCCGATGCCATCATATATGAGCCTAAGCCCAAGCCAATGTCGTCATGTCGTCATTATATTTGAACCTAAACATAAGCCAATAACATAAATTCATCGTTATACCAACTCGTAAGCCGATGCCATCATATATGACCCTAAGCTTATGCCATCATATCGTCGTTATAGATGAGCCTAAGCATAAGCTAATGGCATAAAGTCATAATTATGTCTGTTTCTAAGCCAATACCGTCATATATGAGCATAAGCCCAAGCCAATGCCGTCATGTCGTCATTATATCTGGGCCGACAAGCTCATTGCGAGTGTCAAAAATACTGTGTGGCAAATATTTTTCACACTTCTGCTTCGGAGGATTGTTCTCACCACTCGAATTCTGGCTCGCAAGCGAGCTTCACTAGTACACTACCTTATTACTATTATTATACATCCCAATAATATCTATATTTCAGATTTTATTTTAACCATATCTAGATTTCAGGACTAAAACGGCACCATATTAAGACATTGAACGACATAATATATTAACCATGTATAAAACTAGAACCAACGTTATTTGAATTCATGTTAGAGACAATCTTGTATATTTAAATTTTATAAATAATAAAATGATAAAAACATTTATTGATTAAAAATAGTAGAAACAATCAATATTTCGTGATAATCTATAAATACAATTTCTATAATTAAAATGCTTAATTTATTAGCAAATAAATATATAATTACATTATTATATTTATATTACATGCTATAGAGTACTTGAGAATAATAGTAAAGGTTGCAGCATGGCTCACTGTGCAGTCAGAGATTAGCATATACGGTGTCGACGTGTTCAAAGTGCAATATGCTTGGACGAGTAAACTGTGCAAGCGTACATATATATTTGAACACACGGCTAGCCGTGCTATAACTAACTTGCGGCATAGTTGTTGAACAGTCTTATATGTGTTATGTTACAATATATATTATTCATATTCTGCTCCGGTCCGAGGTCTCATTTCCCTGAATCCTTGCCTATTTTCCCTAGATTTTTAAAAATTTTTGTTGTGATTTTCGTCGCGCTATCGGCGTGAATAGGGAAAGTGGGCTGGAGAGCAGAGGTCCGAACCTCGATGATGCGATAATCGTCCTCTCCCCTATGATCATTTATGCATATTATGGGATTATTATTATTATTACATTTATAATATATGAAAACAACGTAAAGTGCTAATTTTAAATATTTATATTTTCGATTTCACAGGTAAAACTTGTAAACTTTCCTGTTTTCATTTTTATCATTTCGATTCCAGTTTAATGTTTGGGTACATAAAGTCATCGCGTCACCACAAAAAATATACCATTTGCTAGATTCAAAGCGAAAATACTTTATCAACTATTTAATAAAATCCCAATGGGTGTAATGTACCTATACGTCAAATAGCCATTCATTATGCAAAATTTTAACTCTAAACATTATGAGCTTTGTATAATGTATTTTCTTCCGCAAATAACCACCGGGGAGCAGAGAGTCCGAATTCCCTCCTCCCCCCCCCCCCCCAAGTTTTTAATCCAGGGCTTCCGGACACCCCTTCAGTTTTTGGTTTAGATTCAAAAGCAGTTTTATTAACAAGTAACAATCACTTATTGGCATACGTACTGGTAAAATTATGTTCGTCAATTGGTCCCGCCTCGTGTAACCACGCCCTCCTCGGTGAAAAATCACAGAAAACCGAACTATAACCACTTCGGTTTACGCTGTATCCCACCTGGTAAATCATTTGCCCGCCCGTGTGGAAAGTTCTGGCTGCTCCTCTGGCTATAAGGTTTGTAATGTAATTTATACTATGCCTCAACCTGACTCCCCACTTTTTACCTAGCGGTCAATTGATAGTTTTGTTCGGACCCCTCACTTTTAATCTCGTGGTTACGCCCCTGCTGTTATGAATGCAATATTTTGATCGATTCTGAGACTGTTCTCTCCTCTGTTCTGTATGCAACTTTGTGCAAAACTTTAAGACTGTTTCTCCCACTGTTTTGAATGCACCAGTTTTTTTATCAATTTCCACACTGTTCCACGGTTGAACAATTTATAGATTGAACTGCTTGTATTTTTTATTTGTTTTTTATTAAGACTTCAGAAATGATCAATTGTAGTTAAAATTTTATTCTTCGGTCTGATTGCCAGTATTATGAAAAATTAAAAAAAATTGGATGCACTGGGTTTTCCAGACTTTACTCCAGCATTCTCGGTTGTTTGTGGATTTGCGATGTCCAAAAAATCAGTTTTTCTTTCGACAATAATCTACATCCTTCTCCTCGACACAATCCTGCAAGTGAGATGAACATATAAAACAAGTGGTAGATAATTAATAAAATCTGAGCATACAACATTCAAACTGCTTATAAGCACACTCAATTTTTATTTTGAAATGCTTCAATGATGAGCCACTTGTGTGAAAGACAATGTATTCTAGAAGAAAAAACAACAGCTACAACATTACACAAAATTAGCTTTCGAAAAGCTTGATTAATTTATGTTATTTTGTGATGGTTTATGTTTAGGGATTATATTCAGGCTCAGATATGAAGACGACATGATGGTATTGGCTTAGGCTTAGGCTGATTTATGAGCGTTGGGGTAATATACAACGATTAATTTATATTATTAGGCTCCGATATATGACGACATTATGACATTGGCTTAAGCTTAGGTTCATATATGATGGCATCGGCTTAGGAGTACATGTATAACGATTAATTTATATTATCGGCTTATGTTTAGGCTCAGATATAATGACGACATGACGGCATTCGCTCAGGCTTAAGGGGGCTGGTGTTTGCTGGCTGCGGCTCCAGGAATGGGCAGCAGGATCATATATGATCCCATCGATTTTAGGGTCTTTATATAACGACAAATTTATGTTTTTGGCATATGTTTATTTAGACTCATAAATAATGACGACATTATAGCTTTGGCTAGACTTAGCTTCATATATGATGGCATCGGCTCAGGAGTAGATATAACGATTAATTTATGTTATTGGCTTATGTTTAGGCTCAGGTATAATGACGACATGACGACATTGGCTTAGGCTTTGGACGATATATGATGGTATCGGCTTAGGACTAGATATAACGATTAATTTATGTTATTTGTTTATATTTAGGCTCAGACATGAAGACGACATAATGGTATTGGCTTAGGCTGATTTAAGATGGTATCGGTATAGGAGTAGATATAACGATGGATTTGAGTTATTGAATTGTGTTTAGGCACCGATATAATGACGACATGATGGCATTCGCTCAGGCTTAGGATCATATATGATCCCATCGATTTTAGAGTCTTTATATAACGATAAATTTATGTTTTTGGCATATGTTTATTTAGACTCATAAATAATGACGACATTATAGCTTTGGCTAGACTTAGGTTCATATATGATGGCATCGTCTCAGGAGTAGATATAACGATTAATTTATGTTATTGGCTTATGTTTAGGCTCAGATATAAGAACGACATCATAGCATTGGCTTAGGCTTAGGCTCATATATAATGGAATGAGATTGAAGTAGATAACCATGAATTTATTATTGGCGTACGTTTAGGCCCAGATACATTGACGACATGATGGCATTGGCTTAAACATGTGTTAATATATAATGGCATCGGCTTAGGAGTAGGTAATAGAAATATATATTATCGGCTTATGTTTAGGCTCAGATATAATGACGACATGACGGCATTGGCTTGGGCTTATGCTCATATAAGACGGCATTGGCTTAGAAACAGACATAATTATGACTTTATGCCATTGGCTTACGCTTAGGCTCATCTATAACGACGATATGATGGCATAAGCTTAGGGTTATATATGATGGCATCGGCTTACGAGTTGGTATAACGATGAATTTATGTTATTGGCTTATGTTTAGATTCAAATATAATGACGACATGACGACATTGGCTTGGGCTTAGGCTCATATATGATGGCATCGGGTTAGGAGTACATATATAACGATTAATTTATGTTATTGGTTTATGTTTAGGCTCAGATATTATGTTGACATGATGGCATTGGCTTAGGCTTTGGACGATATATGATGGTATCGGCTTAGGACTAGATATAACGATTAATTTATGTTATTTTTTGGGGGGTGTTGGGGTGGGGGGGGGGGGGTGTTGTGTTGGGGGCGGGTTGGTGTTTTTTTTTTTTGCTTCGCCCCCCTTGGTCCGGGGCCCTTTTTTGCGTTGGGAGTAATAAGTGGCCAGATGATACGATTAATTTATGTTATTTGTTTATATTTAGGCTCAGACATGAAGACGACATAATGGTATTGGCTTAGGCTGATTTAAGATGGTATCGGTATAGGAGTAGATATAACGATGGATTTGAGTTATTGAATTGTGTTTAGGCACCGATATAATGACATGATGGCATTCGCTCAGGCTTAGGATCATTTATGACCCCATCGATTTTAGAGCCTTTATATAACGATAAATTTATGTTTTTGGCATATGTTTATTTAGACTCATAAATAATGACGACATTATAGCTTTGGCTAGACTTAGGTTCATATATGATGGCATCGGCTCAGGAGTAGATATAACGATTAATTTATGTTATTGGCTTATGTTTAGGCTCAGATATAAGAACGACATCATAGCATTGGCTTAGGCTCATATATAATGGAATGAGATTGAAGTAGATAACCATGAATTTATTATTGGCGTACGTTTAGGCCCAGATACATTGACGACATGATGGCATTGGCTTAAACATGTGTTAATATATAATGGCATCGGCTTAGTAGTAGGTAATAGAAATATATATATTATCGGCTTATGTTTAGGCTCAGATATAATGACGACATGACGGCATTGGCTTGGGCTTATGCTCATATATGACGGTATTGGCTTAGAAACAGACATAATTATGACTTTATGCCATTAGCTTATGCTTAGGCTCATCTATAACGACGATATGATGGCATAAGCTTAGGGTCATATATGATGGCATCGGCTTACGAGTTGGTATAACGATGAATTTATGTTATTGGCTTATGTTTAGGTTCAAATATAATGACGACATGACGACATTGGCTTGGGCTTAGGCTCATATATGATGGCATCGGGTTAGGAGTACATATATAACGATTAATTTATGTTATTGGTTTATGTTTAGGCTCAGATATTATGTTGACATGATGGCATTGGCTTAGGCTTTGGCCGATATATGATGGTATCGGCTTAGGACTAGATATAACGATTAATTTATGTTATTGGTTTATGTTTAGGGCTCAGATATGAAGACGACATGATGGTATTGGCTTAGGCTTAGGCTGATTTATGATAGTAGGGGTATAGGAGTAGATATAACGATGAATTTGAGTTATTGAATTGTGTTTAGGCACCGATATAATGACGACATGATGGCATTCGCTCAGGATTAGGATCATATATGATCCCATCGATTTTAGGGTCTTTATATAACGACAAATTTATGTTTTTGGCATATGTTTATTTAGACTCATAAATAATGACGACATTATAGCTTTGGCTAGACTTAGCTTCATATATGATGGCATCGGCTCAGGAGTAGATATAACGATTAATTTATGTTATTGGCTTATGTTTAGGCTCAGGTATAATGACGACATGACGACATTGGCTTGGGCATAGGCTCATATATGATGGCATCGCGTTAGGAGTTGACATAACGATGATTTGATACCGTTGGCAATAGTCCTCAAATAACTTTCGCGTTTTATTCTAGTTAATGTGTTTTCGCGTTTTATTGCATGTTAATGCGTGGAACAATTCAGCAATTTTAACAGCAATATATCATTACTTTGTAACAGTAGTATTTTCTTAGCCTTGTTCTAAAATTACAAAATCCTTTAACGAAATAAACCGTTATGGCATAGTGTTGGTTTTTGTGGGGGTGGAATGAAAAGCCGTTATTTAAACATAAGGAACCTAGAGATCCGACATATCGGTAAAACCTGAAATTTCCTATTCATATTCCAAGCGATGATGAATTCAGTAAAACGCTTTTGTATATTTCATTAAATAAATAGCAAGCCATTTGGCAAAATTTTAGTCTGCAGAAGCAGGCGTCATCTCGCACTCCTTACTTGAATGCATTTCACTCACAAGATACATGAATTGCGTTCTTTTTACCTTTGCAATTCAATTGAGTTTACTATATTACTAGCTCTTATCTCACTAAACAGTGTACTCGCAACGTCCCCGAGTTTCGCTGTTTAATACTTATCAGTCTTTCGCGAATTGCTTCTCCATATTTTCGTCCGCGACCGTAATTTTTATAATAATGTCATTACAGTCTGTAGTACGAGCAACACTAAAGATGGATATTCAAACATATAAAGTTTACATCGACGATGTTTATAAATAATTTACGGCCGATGATGCGATTTCCAAGCACTTTTGTCTGGGTTAAAACAAAAGTATTATTTGCTGACATTTGTGATAGTTTGTAGTGTAGCCCATGTGAGTCCTGACTTAAATTGGGCTGCACAGTTTGACAAAGACAAGGAACAACCTGAATTTCTATGCTCAAATTTTTTTGTGAGTGCTTATTCTACCCTAGTTTCACCCGATATTTTACTATGCCGAAGATAACACATACATAACATACACAAAACAACATATACTTAGGTTATTAGTACACGATAAACCACAGGATACACCAATACGCCGATTGAAATTGTTCGTAATTACGCGAGTAGCTTGCACCACCGATTGCAGAAAATGAATTGCCTAAGCTTAGCGCGCGTGAGCTTAAATAAACTTTTATCCCGGAGCAGAAACCTAGAACATTCTCTAGTCCGCGGTTTATACAGGTAAGGCCGAGAAATTCCTGGAATTATGAAATTCTCTCTCAAACTTAAATTTTAATTTTTGTGTTAGAGAATAAGTTTTTACGAAATTCGCGGAATCCCTAACTCATAACAAATTTCGTGAAAATCCAGCAGAGATTCACTTACATTTCCGCTAATGTAAGTGTAATAGTTAAGGCACCCAGCGTTTACACTCAAATCCGATAGGTACCAAAACTATACAATTGGCACACAAATTTTAAAATTTTATATTGTTTTAAACTCTCTTAATCTGAATAAATTTCAAGAACTAAATAGAATTCGTATTACTAGAAATGGCCTAGGGAATGAGGTCCGTAACTCCTTAGCGGGTGGGCCAAATGATGCCAAATTAGGTATGTATAATCTGTCGCGTGCCCTATGGCATTTGGCGTCAATATCGGCGTATATCCAAACCATCCCCCCTGCCCAATTTAATACGATTAACGCGCGAAAATGTAATATCCTGCCTCAAGAAGCTGGGAACTCAGAGGCAAAATTTTTGTCATGATTGTACACGCTAACAAAATAAATACAACAACACGGGAGACATGTATGCATTTATTTACATTAGAGATAGATACATACGACACGCACATACACTATTACATCCAAAAAAATCATGATCTACATCAGCAAACAAGTCATTACACATATACACAGATTATGACATACATTAGATCTTCTCAACATACAAGAAACAATACAAACAGGTTCACATAATACGTACAACCAACAACAATAGATGACGTAATTTCCTAGCGTTCTCCTCGACTTTTCCCACCAGCTTCGGTTAGGCAACAAAAGAGAATAAGCTTAGAGGGCTCTGCTTTGTCACATTACCCCCTCCCTGAGATAAAATGTGTCCTCAAATCTCAGCACACTGTTCAAAATTTTTTTTGTTGGAGATAAACAATTACGCCATTGATTGTTATTTACTACTTCACAAGCGACCATACCATTACACAGTCATATACACCACATGTTGTATTTCTTAATTTGTTGAGTCATTCGTGATTATTGGGTTCCATCATTGTAACGGTTACTATAGTCGTAGACAACAGTCGTGGCGTTATGGCGACAGCTATGTTTTTATCCAGTTGTAGTCGATAAGTGCTTTCTTGTCGTACGCCATCGTTATTAAATTTATGTTCATCCGTCAATATCGGCACCCAGAATATAACGTTTATAAATATACGAGTACAAATTTAGATCATCAAAGCAACTAAACCAGCCAATCCACTTGTTATCGCCATAAACCGTTATAAGGTGATGGTTGTTTGGATCAACCATAAAGTTTAATTTAAGTAATGATCCGGTGTCGCGATATTCACTCACATTCAAACAGCAAAAATGCATAATTCTGTAGACATATATTGCAATCAGACTTTGAACACCCTTAAAGATTTGAGCGATTATTACTAAAGATTAATGTAGCGAAACTAATTTAAACAATTTACATACGAAATTTTGGAGAAACAACTTCTCTTTTTTACATTATTCATTAGCTTAAACAAAAACGACCATAAATCACATACTTTAGTTGGCTATTTATTATTATATATTTCCATATGCCATATCTGTGCTATATTTTTACATTTCCAGTTCTATCAAAAAACCCAAAATCACATGAATCATACGAAATTTCTTTTGTTCATAAGTATTGTCAAGTATTGCTTTAGTCAAGTTATTGTTTGATTAAAGCACATCTAACTGCAAATTGATATCTAAGTTTATTTAAAATGTAACTTAAAATGCATATGATATAGTTTCTTAAAAGACACAGATGTTATTTTTGATTTTGATTTTACATACGATTTGTCATAGAATTTTCTGTCGTTATTTTGATTTCTAAAAATTTATAATATAAAGCATTCGTTAAGGCAAAGTCAATTTATTAATTCACGTAAAATTTCTCTCTACATTTTTATGAGAAATAAGTATACAAAGATTTTCTTTAATTCATCCACATATACCATATACCTTATCAGGCAGATATACTATATTTATTCATGAGACTATAAATATAAATGAGTTGTTTACTAGAATAATCTAGAATTAAATTATCTGGCACATCTTAAAAGTAAACTCCGAACATAGATACAAGTACGAAATTAATTAATTGAAGGATAAATATATTTTGAAGGAAAATTCTTTCATTCCTTTTTTGCATAAACTGACTTTTAATATTTGCTCAGTACACGTAGTCACTATATATATTCTATTTTCACATTAAGCTAAAAAGTTGTGCATGAACACACTCTCAAAAACTAGAGAAAAGAAAAAAGTCGAACTGGATGGCCATTAAACCAGAGCCAGTTCGCCAACGTAGCCTACGTGGCCTACGTGGTCCTACAGGTGCTTAGTCCCACCGTAGATTACACACGAACTATCAGTCGGTTACTACAATATTCCCCAATGCGAGCACCACGGACTATTTATTTTACGAGCTTTTTCCTAAGGTATTAACTTGTCACACTAATAATTCAGACAGTTTATTTCACACACAATAACAAACTACAAACTCTACATACAATAAAATAAATAAACGGCTGAACCGTACTCACCTTGATTACACAGCTTCTGAGTCCGACTGAGGCCCTGATCTAACTGCGCAATCGCTTAAATACCCGAGCTATGGGTCTACTCCCAATTTTCTGCCTATTGATTTCTCTAAGCGATACAAATTACATATTAAATTTTCCAAGTTTTACTCTGGTTCCACTCCCATAAAATTCCCTCTTATACCTAAGTGAATTTTAATCGTTAGAGAACACGTTTTTGTGAATTTCTCCGAATTAAGTATAAACAAAATTTAAGATTTTATTCGAAAATCCAGCAGATACGCATACACATATCCGTTAATGTAGACCTAATGCTTAGGGCACCCAACCCTTACACTCAAATCCGATATATTTCCAGTCTATGGCCTAGACTCACATAAAACTCTTTAATTCTGTTACTCCCTTGAGAACTCCCTCAAAATTAGCTAAGTCTTAAAATCCTCCTGCGCCCTGTATAAAAATTCCAGCACAAACTAAATACATTAAATGCACATATAGACACAAACGCATGTACACAAGTTTTTGCCCACATAATAAATTCATAAACATATTTATACATAATCACACATCTTGTATTGATAGATACACGTACAATATACATACCATCGCAACACATTTACAATCAACAACTATAGCGCATTGTAAACACTAACTGGATGTCACTAATAGTAAACAACAAACATTTATACAGCAGCCGATGATATGGTTTCAGGCGGCTTGAGGTTCAAGTAATGGTCCTTTATGGTATAGAGTGGATACATACGCACCGTTACATTACCCCCTCTGCCGTATAAAAATTTGTCCCAAAATTTTGCCATGCTCAGCACCTAAGACTGCTGGTCACATATCAGACAATTCAAATCGTATGTTTTTATATAGTATACATGTATGTCATCATATTTAAATTCAATTTTATCAGACGTGTAGCAATCTTCATCTTTCGTGCGATAACCATCCACCACAACAAATCCACGTAATGCGGCAATTTTTTTATTGTCCAGTGGAATCAACTTCGGCGTTTACACGACTACCACGTTTTCTTGCTATGTCACACAAAACACACCACACCAGCAAAACCAAGCGTAAATAATTTCACCAGAATTACATAGGATGTTATATTTTGACACAGAAATATCTTCAAGCGCGTCAATCGCCGAAAACTGAAATATTGGAGCCGTGCTTTTTCCACTTGATAAATTGATGTGAAGTAAAATGATTTGATCGATTGTTGATTGAAAACTCCATGTCCGCGCCAAATCGATCTACAGTGGACCCCAAATTTAATGCGTAACTATGGCACATATAAGTCCGGTCCACAGCATATTCACTTCATTCGATTCTTTTCAAAATCGCATACGCACTTGTAAGCGAAAAATATTAGTAGTTACATATATACATTCGACATATACCGACACGTAAATACACATACAATATTCAACTGAAATATTTCTCTGTTATTTTCGATTGATTAGCTATTATTGAAAATAATACGTACCTTAAATTTTGCGCGGCCATGTGGTGTACACTAATAATGCTTTATAGAAAATACTTTTATCTTAATTTATGTATGCTTTGGATTCCATAGAGACGCTGTACGCCTGGCCATGTGGTTATGACAAAAGTAGAAGAAAGATTGCATATAACTTAACATCACTGTATTACACTTTGTTAATGCACTGAATACTCCATAATTAGAACTGTCCATTTTATCGTTTTTTTTCTGCATATCTCAAATAAAGGGTGTAAAAATATTAAGTTAGAATCGTTAGTGCATAGCAGCCGGCATAGTTGAATCCTTAATAACAGTAATATGCTACCCCAGAGGGTTCCAAAATAGCTTAAACTACACTATACTTGTATTAATTTTAATCTCAACGATGTCATTGAACTGTAAAGATTTGCGGTTGTTCAGTACCTTAGCTGGTGTTTCATCAACGTACTAGCAAACTTAAAAACTGCAGAGAAACATGTCCAAGATTCCGGACATCCAGTGCAGCAAAGCCATACTACTCCCCATTTTGCCTTTTTATATACCTAAATGGAACATATCGTCTGCATGTTAGTTTCCGCAACCTATACCAGTAATTAAATGTATATTAATATGCTTTGCGAGCAGTTCTAAGCTCCTGTATGATCAAATCATTTGATTCTAAATTATTATAAATTGTTTGTGTAATATATCATGCGCACGGTTCTTATTTTTATTGCAGTGCCAAATATATGTATATTGCGCAGAAAGATTTTTCCATTGCAATGATAACAATAAATTTCGAGCTAAATAGAATTTACGCCGCTACAAGTGTTTTTTGCTCCAGGACAGTATAAACAAAGCATCATACTTCCAGTTTGTGATGCGTATTTGTGAAAAACGACAACAGAAAGCAGCGTGCTATCGCAGCTTTTTTTATTTATACGTCGTAGCAACAACCAAATAAACTTGAATAGCGACGGCCAAAACAACTTTTTAGCTAGACAAACAGACTTGGTATTTTTTAGACTTTTAGAAAGCGATGCTTTGAAATATATTGGATGTACCTGCATGATAATTTACTTCAAATCTAGGCACACAGGGACATTGCACCCCCTGTGTGTCATCTTATATTTTTGTAAACGACACACATAGACATTATACCCCCTGCGTGTCAAATTTCTAAAATATAGGCACACGAGGATTAATCCCCCTCGTGTGTCTTTTATGTATTGAAGCAGCGACACAGGCAAGACCCACAGGGACACAAATTCTCTCTGTGAGTCACCCTAGGGTACCCAGGAGCGCGAGAAGCAGGACCATTGGGCTTCTAATCTAAGAATAGGTCAAAATTTTGCAACTTTCTTGAGTTGAGTTTTAAAACAAGATAGAAAATTTCACACGATTGCACAAAGGCACAAAACACCAAACTGCACACACAAATGTGATTTGATAAAACGACACATTTAAGGTTCACCTGAGGAAAATTTATTTTTGACCCTTTTTACATGGGATTACACCCCTGAGGAACATATACTGAAACAAAGTCGAGCTGGATGGCTATTAAACCGGAGCCCAGTTCGCAAACTATTTGTTGATAAAGTACACACATTTAAAATAGGTAGGTACAGGGTTTGAGAACCAACTTTTATTATTTTTTACCCTTGAGCACAAGATGCGTTGCATACACGCGGCTAGATGGCCACTAAACCGGAGCCTAGCCGAAGACAGACGGTAACTATGTGCTAAAGAACACATATTTAAAGGACACGCTAGGATAACATTGAGTCAGTGTTTTGTTTTTGAATGAGAGGTCCCACACGTGCACAAAACCAATTTAAGGATGACCATCCGACCCCGTTGCTCACACCCAGCCTTGGTTGAAACTGCCTACCAGGGATGCCGTCAGCAGTACATCCTCACTGTTGCGTGACCTCAGGTACACGGCTGATTTTCATCACCTGCTAGAGCAGGGGATATGAAAGGTTTTCCGTGATCAACTTGAGTTAAAACTGAGCAAGCTCCCTCTCCGATTACACCAAAAAGGAGAACTAAACCCAAAGTGCACACATCCAATTGTCAAACACTAAAAAATTTTCTAATGAAACAAACCTCGTGCGATTCATCCTTCTTAAAGCTAAATTTTAATATTGGATGTGTGGATTAGCTCCTATAGGTTTAAAAATTCTTTTTCAACTTTAAAGGAACACTAAATTTCATCAATTTTTTTGTCAAGCACTTACTTTTTTACTAAGTGTCAACAAGGTCATGAAGTTTTTGTAAGGTTTTTGTATGTTGTCCTCCTTATAAAAATTTCTTTTTGAGTACAATATTTATACCTGGAACCCTGTTTGTTAATACGTAGCGACTTACTCAAAACTCCTCAGATCAACGTTTAGATACAAAAGCTTTTCTGGAAATGCAATGCTTCATTTTTAAGTTTAGACCCGTTTTAAAATCTTTACTGCAATCACGCTTAGAATGAGTCAATGCTTTATTTCAAGCTTCGAAAAAGTTCTCTTTTTGTTTTTTTAACGTTACCACCTAATGAGGTATTCATACAGTCACTAATACATGGCCCGAGAACTAGCCATAAAAATCTATATTTTTAAATAAGCTAAATTTACTTCTCACTATAGTTGAGCTTTCTCCCTTTTTCTTGTTAGATGCACCGACCGAATATCATTGCGCTCTGGACAGGAGACCATAACCACAACGTTTTGCCCTCTAAAAACCTGGAAACATCAAACTGAGAAGCAAGGCTTCTCTATAAACCAATGGCAATGCATTTAACATACCAAATTTTGTGATTAAAATTTTTTTGACCGTCGATAGGATTCTTTTTTTGACTGTCACAATTACCAGAAACATACACCAATTTTGTTACTTTAAACAAATTTTTATCCATACACAACAAGCTTCAGTAGCAGTATATATTAAAGGCCTGATCTTTTTTAATGCGACGTAACTAACAAAGAAACCTCAGCACTCTTTGTGCAATCATTATTTTCGCTAAAAACCTTTATTTGTCTCGAGTCCAAAAAATTTATTTTACTTACGGCCAAATCAATTATTTTCTGCACCTAGTAAAAAGAATAAAACTTATTCTTTCATATACTACCTTTCTTCAAAATTCTCAAAGTTTTTTTTACATTGCCTGTCGTTGGCCTCGATTCAGAACCTGCAAATGTCTAAATTGATTAATTTTTCAAGGTAAGGATACAGGTACGATGCGATTACTTTTAAGCGACTAAAGTTGTTTTAAGTGCTGCCTCCTAAAATACTGATGTCTTCATAGCCCTTTCAATTGAGCTACATATTAAACAGATTTTTTAAACAATATCCCTGTATTTGAAAAGTCTAGTACAGTGAGCAATCAAAATACCAACAGTATTTTTCGCTTAATCCCAAGCAATATTCGTTTGAAATTATTTTCAGAGATCCAAAATTTTCAAATTCTTTTAAACAGTCTATTAAGGAACACCAGGCCATAATTGATTTCGAAATAGCACTTTTCCGGCATTCCGAAGACGCTTAACAGTCATTTGTCACCAAAATTTAAATGCAGTTTTTTTATAAAAAATCCCATAAAATCACGAAAAACGGATACATCAAAACTGAACAAATCATTCGCCAATAAAAATTACCTCGGTATGGGATAAAATATTTATATTATATCTCCCGAGAATGGACTTATGAAACCAACTAGACTGACTTTGATTTTTCTTTTCGAATTTCGCGCAAATTTTCCAATATTTTGTAAACTGCTTGAACCTATAAAGTGAATCTGACAAGAAGCATTTTTAGATATTTTAATATCGTGACTTAAATTTTTATTGCCAAAAACATCTCATTTTGAAGGATCTTGTGTTAATGATAATGTAATAGACACCAACTTACATGGTCGTTTTGTAACCCTTCGTATATCACCATATAAAATGTCTTTTTCACCGGTAAAGAATATGAACGTTGAGCACAGTCTTTGCTTTGCACTCACAATGACGTGTTCACCAAGAACAGTTTGACGCAAAACATACCGTGAATTTTTCAAACGTTGTACATCCTGGCACATATTCCGAGCTTCACGGTTTTGGGTGACCTTGACCACAAGGTAAATTTCTAAAAGACTATAAAGGAATCGCACGCAAATAATAACATCATACAACAGCGCATTAACATATATTTTTGCACACACATATTTCTTCGTTTTTTTCGATTATATCATTATATTGAACACCTTCATTGCTATGCATCGGTTCATTTTCATAGTCAATCTCTTTGATGTTGACTAAACCAAAATCCTTAAAAGTTGTGGTCAAATTTTCGTTCAGGTTTAGCCCAGAAACATTTTTGGGTTTTCCAATAAATACCATATTTGAACACCTTATTGGAGCACCCCTCTGATCTAAAATAATAGATGCACATTTACCAAACGCCCGTTTTCTTACCGTGGTGTTTATCTGTATCTCGCATTGCATAAAATAATCAATAATTTCTGTTTAGATTCGCAGCTTCCAGTTACACTTATCTCGGTTTTGCCGCACCGTCTTCCTCCATATGTTTGAATGGCTTGATGACGTTGCCGTTTATCACACAAATAATCATTCATAGGTTGCTGGAAATTGTGAGATCGGAGCACGCCTCCATCTGCCATCCCTCGATTAAATCCCGCGTCTGAATTTTCGTACCTGAAGGCTGTCTGAAAACACTTTCGGGAACGTACATTCCGATGCATACAGGACATATTAGAATTTGTGGACAAACTTTCAGTACTACTTGGGACTGCAGCTTGTCTCATTTTACTCTGAACCGAAATAGTGTTGGGTCTACACATACGATATGCAAACATTGTATCACACTTAAGTTTTTTACTCAATTCCTATGTGTTAAATTTTCGAATACATTTGTGGGACTCACTGTTAGTTGGCTTTAAATATTGTTCCAAATTTTCTACCTCAGTCCAACACATAGAGTTCTCAATACACTCTTGTTTACGCACCTCAGCTATAGCCGTTTGAAATGACTTAGGCCTGGCAGATAACACAAGCCGCCGAATCGTTTTGTTTCATCCACACATAAAATTTTCTAAGGCAATTATGTCCCTATTTTCCTTGGAGAATGTAGGATAAGCTTTCGTAACCAGGTGTTCGATATCTCTTGCATAGGTTTCAACAGACTCATTAAATCTTTGCGAACTTTCCCTCGATTGTGCACCATAACTGTAAGTGACATATTTCGGCATTAAAATTTCAACTAAACAATTTTTCAACAAATCATAATTTTTCTTTGTTTCACCAGGGATGCATTCCCATTTCCAAGCAGCTTCGCTCCGCAAAAAAGCCGGTAGAATATGAGCCATCTCATTTTTAGACCACTGGTTTGCAAAAGAAATGCGTTCGAAAATTCCTATCCACTCCTCAAAATCATCTCCGAAGTCTCCATAATAAAAAGGAATATCATCAGCTTCAAAAATATTAGGTTGTCTTTGGCCTGCCCCTTCAATCACATTTGGATCGAAATTCATTGTTTTTTATCAGTAAACATCCACTCGCATAAAAAATTGAAACACTTTGGGCTACCCCTAAGTTTTTTTAAGAATAATTCACCAATATTATTTCCAATCAGAGACTATATAACCAACGGAAGTTTGCATTTGTTCGTAGTTCGTCCTAGGCTTGCGACACCAAAATGTAGCCCATGTGAGTCCTGACTTAAATTGGCTGCACAGTTTGACAAAGACAAGGAGTTGGTTTGGCCTAGGCTTACAACCCCAAATGTAGGCCCATGTGAGTCCTGACTTAAATTGGCTGCACAGTTTGACAAAGACAAGGAACAACCTGAATTTCTATGCTCAAATTTATTTGTGAGTGCTTATTCCACCCTAGTTTCACCCGATATTTTACTATAACGAAGATAACACATACATAACATACACAAAACAACATATACTTACGTTATTAGTACACGATAAACCACAGGATACACCAATAGGCCGATTGAAATTGTTCGTAATTACGCGAGTAGCTTGCACCACGGATTGCAGAAAATGAATTGCCTAAGCTTAGCGCGCGTGAGCTTAAATAAACTTTTATCCCGGACCAGAAACCTAGAAGATTCTCTAACCCGCGGTTTATACAGTTAAGACCGAGAAATTCTTGGAATTATGAAATTCTCTCTCAAACTTAAATTTTAATTTTTGTGTTAGAGAATAAGTTTTCACGAAATTCGCGGAACCCATAATCATAACAAATTTCGTGAAAATCGAGCAAGGAGATACACTTACATTTCCGCTAATGTAAGTGTAATGGTTAAGGCACCCAGGGCTTACACTCAAATGCGATAGGTAATCAAAACTATAGCCCTGGCACACAAATTGTAAAATTTTTAATTGTTTTAAACTCTTTTAATCTTTAATAATTCCAGGAATTAATAAAATTATTATCGCTAGAAATTACCGTGGGGATGAGGTCCGTTACTTCTTAAGGAGTGGGCCAATTGTTGCCAAATTTGGTATAGATAATCTGCCACGTGCCCTATGGCATTTGGCGCCAAAATCGGCGTATATCCAAACCATCCCCCTGCCCAATTTAATACGATTAACGCACGAAAACATAATATTCTGCCTCAAGAAGCTGGGAACTCAGAGGCAAAATTTTTGTCATGATTGTACACGCTAACAAAATAAATACAACAATACGGGAGACATGTATGCATTGATTCACATTAGAGATAGATACATACGACACGCACATACACTATTACATCCAAAACAACCGTGATCTACATCAGCAAACAAGTTATTACACATATACACAGATTATGACATACATTATAGATCTTCTCAACATTCAAGAAACAATACAAACAGGTTCACATAATTCGTACCACCCACAATAGATGACGTAATTTCCAAGCGTTCTCCTTGACTTTTCCCACCAGCTTTGGTTAGGCAACAAAAGAGAATAAGCTTAGAGGGCTTTGCTTTGTCACAGTAGAAATGAATGATTTAGTATTCTAGGTGTAATATTAAAGGAAAGCGTAATCCATAGAACAAAATTAAAATTAGGGCATGCTTCAAGCATAATCACTAACTCATTTGCTACCTATATTTGCTGTTATGTATACAATTAATATTATTATCAGATCATAATTATCCCAATTAATTTTCATAATCTTCCGCTACGTATCCCGATGGATAGCACCAGCAATTTGCGGCAAACAGGACCGAGCAGAGACATGTGACACCAACATGAAGGGTAGATAATCGCGAGGCTGTCATATGCTTGGCATCGACGTGGTTAGATAATCAGGAAAGCAAATACATCTAGTATTAGTATAACATTATTGATATTATATATATAGTAATATTATATATTATATAATTATATTATATATATATAATATGTATATATGTAATACGATATTTCAGAATTGATTATGTATATGTGAGCAATTCTAAAATCAACGGTTATACGCAATGCTACACACAGACAATTAACAAGCTAATTGTTGGGTTACATCACATTATGTTCCATTCATCGATTGATCTCTGCTAATACTTAAGACACACTACAATGTACATTCAAATCCAATAAGAATAATATATAAAATACCAAAGATCACGGAACTGTATGCGATAACAACCGTAGGATGCGTGCAGCGAGGTGGTAAAATGGTGGCTAGAATCAATTCAAGTCTTTGATAAATTGTACACCGAATTTAATTCTAGTAGAATTTTTTCTAGTTTGAAGAAATTCAAGCGGATTTGATTCTTTTATACTAGAATTTGTTTTAGCTAAGTCGATTAGCAGTTGGTCGCTAAAACAGGAGTAGACTTGATCCTAGTAGCGAGAAGAATAATAATTTCCCGTATAGTATAAACAATGGTATTTATTCTGTAATAATGTTCATTTGATTCTATTTAAACAAAATTTGGCACAAAATGGAATCTAATTCTACTAGAATCTTTCCTAAAATTTTTGATTTGAATCGACTCAATTTGGTTCCATATCGATTTTAATTCTGTAGATTTTATTTCAGCAGAAGTATTGATAGGATGAAATATAGTTTAGAATCAATTCTGACTTTCTTTTTCAGCGTCTCTGTGCACAGATCTTGCATTAGTTGCTGCATAAAAGGTCAAACTTAGACAAATTTTGAAAATTTAAATTTAGCGATAAGAGTTGTTTAATTCTCAATCCTTTCGTGCCCACTATATGATATGAACCCAATGCACATTATGATATGCTGTGTTGATTTTGTCGTATGTTCGAATGTGCGTTGTTACTCATTTCGTGAGGTTCCTAAACAAACCGAGCAACATCTCCTTGATAGGCAAGCGGTCTGCGTGGACGACTTTCACTCGTACAACCATGGCACGATACACAAATTTATTCGCGCATGAAAGGGGCAAAGCCAGTCATTCGATTAAAGCACGAAGGCCCATGCTTTTATTTTACTGCTACGAAAGTAAAATGGGGCCGCAAACCTATTAAATAGATAATCCCAGTGATTTATCGCAGAAGGAAAATGGCGTAGAACTACTACATGGGTGAAGCTGCACAATGATGGAAGAAAAATATATAGCTGAACACAAGTTAATCTCGACCAACGCAGTTTATTACTAAAATTAAATATAATATCTGTTTAAATTCGCTAAATCAGTACTGTTTTTAATTCTATGCGTCGACAACTATTGTTGCTTAAAAATGCATATTCATTTATAAGTTCCCTGGAGACAGTTTGAGTTTGCAAAAAATACTTTATTTTCTGTAATGTTTTAAAATTGTATGTTTCCTTCGTGTTTATATAATGCAAACACAGAGATCAAGCTAAACTCTATGAAATTACTATTAATATCCCAGTCGCGTTGGAATGGGGCAAGGATGCCTCCTCATATTTTTACTGCTGCAGTCACGTTGGAATGGGGCAATGATGCCTGCTCAGATTTTTACTGCTGCAGCCGCGTTGGAATGGGGCAAGGATTCCTCCTCAAATTTTTACTGCTGCCGTCGCATTGGAATGTGGCAAGGATGCCTCCTCAAATTTTTACTGCCTCAGTCGCGTTGGAATGGGGCAAGGATGTCTCCTCAAATTTCTACTGCTGCCGTCGCATTGCAATGGGGCAAGGATGCCTCCTCAGATTTTTACTGCTGCAGTCGCGTTGCAATGGGGCAAGGATGCCTTCTCAAATTTTTACTGCTGCCGTCGCATTTCAATAGGGCAAGCATGCCTCCTCATATGTTTACTGCTACAGTCGCGTTGGAATGGGGCAAGGATGCCTCCTCAAATTTTTAGTGCTGCCGTCGCATTGGAATGGGGCAAGGACGCCTCCTCAGATTTTTACTACTGCCGTCGCATTGCAATGGGGAAAGGATGCCTCCTCAGATTTTTACTGCTGCAGCCGCGTTGGAATGGGGCAAGGATGCCTCCTCAGATTTTTACTGCTACAGTCGCGTTGGAATGGGGCAAGGATGCCTCCTGAAATTTTTACTGCTGCCGTCACATTGGAATGGCGCAAGAATACCTCCTCAGATTTTTACCGCCTTAGTCGCGTTGGAATGGGGCAAGGATGCCTCCTCAAATTTTTGCTGCTGCGGGCGGGCCCCGCGGCGGTCGCGTTGGAATGGGGCAAGGATGCCTCCTCAAATTTTTACTGCTGCCGTCGCATTGCAATGGGGCAAGGATGCCTCCTCAGATTTTTACCGCCTTAGTCGCGTTGGAATGGGGCAAGGATGCCTCCTCAAATTTTTGCTGCTGCCGTCGTACTGAAATGGGGCAAGGATGCCTCCTCAGATTTTTACTGCTTCAGTCGCGTTGGAACGGGGTAAGGATGCCTCAAACTTTTACTGCTGCCGTCGCATTCCAATGGGGCAAGGATGCCTCCTCAGATTTTTACTGCTACAGTCGCGTTGGAATGGGGCAAGGATGCCTCCTGAAATTTTTACTGCTGCCGTCACATTGGAATGGCGCAAGAATACCTCCTCAGATTTTTACCGCCTTAGTCGCGTTGGAATGGGGCAAGGATGCCTCCTCAAATTTTTGCTGCTGCCGTCGTACTGAAGTGGGGCAAGGATGCCTCCTCAGATTTTTACTGCTTCAGTCGCGTTGGAATGGGGCAAGGATGCCTCCTCAAATTTTTACTGCTGCCGTCGCATTGCAATGGGGCAAGGATGCCTCCTCAGATTTTTACTGCTGCAGTCGCGTTGGAATGGGGCAAGGATGTCTCCTCAATTTTTTACTGCTGCCGTCGTATTGGAATGGGGCAAGGATGCCTCCTCAGATTTTTACTGCCTCAGTCGCGTTGGAATGGGGCAAAGATGCCTCCTCAAATTTTTACTACTGCCGTCGCATTGCAATGGGGCAAGGATGCCTCCTCAGATTTTTACTGCTGCAGCCGCGTTGGAATGGGGCAAGGATGCCTCCTCAGATTTTTACTACTGCAGTCGTGTTGGAACGGGGTAAGGATGCCTCAAACTTTTACTGCTGCCGTCGCATTGCAATGGGGCAAGGATGCCTCCTCAGATTTTTACTGCTACAGTCGCGTTGGAATGGGGCAAGGATGCCTCCTCAGATTTTTACTGCCTCAGTCGCGTTGGAATGGGGCAAAGATGCCTCCTCAAATTTTTACTACTGCCGTCGCATTGCAATGGGGCAAGGATGCCTCCTCAGATTTTTACTGCTGCAGCCGCGTTGGAATGGGGCAAGGATGCCTCCTGAAATTTTTACTGCTGCCGTCACATTGGAATGGCGCAAGAATACCTCCTCAGATTTTTACCGCCTTAGTCGCGTTGGAATGGGGCAAGGATGCCTCCTCAAATTTTTAGTGCTGCCGTCGCATTGGAATGGGGCAAGGACGCCTCCTCAGATTTTTACTGCCTCAGTCGCGTTGGAATGGGGCAAGGATGCCTCCTCAAATTTTTACTGCTGCCGTCGCATTGCAATGGGGCAAGGATGCCTCCTCAGATTTTTACTGCTGCGGTCCCGTTGGAATGGGGCAAGGATGCCTCCTCAGATTTTTACTGCTGCAGTTGCGTTGGGATGGGGCAAGGATGCCTCCTCAAATTTTTACTGCTGCCGTCGCATTGGAATGGGGCAAGGATGCCTCCTCAGATTTTTACTGCCTCAGTCGCGTTGGAATGGGGCAAGGATGCCTCCTCAAATTTTTACTGCTGCTGTCGCATTGCAATGGGGCAAGGATGCCTCCTCAGATTTTTACTGCTGCAGTCGCGTCGGAATGGCGCAAAGGTGAATGGGGATATTTGTGTGAGTATGGGCAAGGATGCCTCCTCAGATTTTTACTGCTGCAGTGGCGTTGGAATGGGGCAAGGATGCCTCCTCAAATTTTTACTGCCGCCGTCGCATTGGAATTGGGCAAGGATGCCTCCTCAGATTTTTACTGCCTCAGTCGCGTTGGAATGTGGCAAAGATGCCTCCTCAAATTTTTACTACTGCCGACGCATTGCAATAGGGCAAGGATGCCTCCTCAGATTTTTACTGCTGCACCCGCATTGGAATGGGGCAAGGATGCCTCCTCAGATTTTTACTACTGCTGTCGCGTTGGAACGGGGCAAGGATGCCTCAAATGTTTACTGCTGCCGACGCATTGCAATAAGGCAAGGATGCTTCCTCAGATTTTTACTGCTGCAGTCGCGTTGGAATGGGGCAAGGACGCCTCCTCAAACTTTTACTGCTGCCGTCGCATTGGAATGGAGCAAGGATGCCTCCTCAGATTTTAACTGCCTCAGTCGCGTTGGAATGGGGCAAGCATGCTCTCAAATTTTTACTTACTGCCTGTTGCATTGCAATGGGGCAAGGATGCCTCCTCAGATTTTTACTGCTGCAGCCGCGTTGGAATGGGAGCACGCTCTCTTACAGAGCAATACGTAACTGAACGAAGTACAC
>JASANE010012209.1:0-39592 GCA_030248225.1 Trileptium ribeirensis | reverse complement strand
CTTATGTTATTAGTTATAGTGGTAGAAGTTATCGTATTCTGTCAGCAACAGTGGAAGAAGAATCGTGCACGCTGCCTGATCTTTTTCTGCTGGTAACGAGGATACCCACTGCATTCGACTGGGTTCTTCTCCATTATCCCCCAGCCCAAATTTGGCCAATTTTGAAGATACAGAGCTGATTTTGGTACCAATCGATTCAGCTCAATGAGGCGGTTCAGGAAATATTCATTTTACCCATATCCCTGGAAAATTTTTTTTCGATTTTTTAAAACCCCAAGAGTCCGTCCCTCGGGAAACCAAAAATTTTTTCTTCGGAATAAGGTCACGTTTGGTACCATTCGACTCGGCTTGATGAGAGAAATGTACTGGTGTGTAGTATATTGAAATCTACGCCACCTTTAGAAACTTATGAGGACCCAAATAACCGTTAGGACGGTACGTTATAACGTTAGAAAAAGGAACAGGTTAGAGCGGTGGGTTCGGGGGCGGAAGCCCCCGACTTAGGCTTAGTGTATGTCTCATATAACGACCTTAGCTTAGGCTAAAACTAAGACTTCGGCTTAGTATATCGAGAACGGAATGGCCTGAATTTTATTTTCGCCCCTCAGGGTTACTTGGTCCCTCATGACTTTCTAACGGTGTCGCAGATTTCAATATTCTACACCCCAGTAGATTTATCTCATCAAGCCGAGTCGAATGGTGCCAAACATGAGCATATTCCGAAGAAAAAAATTCTTGGGTTCCCAAGGGTTCCCATTGGGACCTCAAAAAATCAAAAAAAATTTCAGGGACGCGGGTAAAATGAGTATTTTCTGAACCGTCTCGTCGAGCTGAATCGATTGGCACCAAAATCAGCGCTGTATCTTGAAAATTAACCAAATTCGGGCTGGGGGATAATGGAAAAGAACCTTTGACTGCAGATATCGGAGCTGCTAAGATCGACATTGAGGCGTCTGAGCGATTCGGAGTACCAGCGCGTGTGTTTTGTCTGCAATGGCTTACCCAGCTACGCTTTTCTTATCTGTGCCGCTTTAGCTACATCGGCGCCGATTTCGCCAGGCTTGGGATAGTCGGACTTCTTAGTATATTTGCGGGATTCGTGTCTAAACATTCAGAACTCATTGGTGGCCGGTCAGTTAATCCAACGTTCTTCCGACCGCAACATTATTGTCGTCAGCCCTAACTTCGCGTGGTGACACGTCCTACACAGGACGCCATGAATAGTTCCATCGGCTCGATCAACGACTTGCACCCACGGGCGGCACTTAATGTGGCTTAACACTCTTTTCTGGGGTGTTTTCGAGTTTTTTCTATTTTATCTGCGGCGCGCTCAGCTTCAGCTTTCATACAGTTTTCTCGTACTAACTCGTTTGCCATAATGACAATGACTTCCAGAACATCAAACAGTGCCCACTGAATGCTTGTGATTGAGGATTTGAGGACGACTGGGTTAATGTGGGAGTTGCTGCGCTATGTACAACACTAATATCGTCATGTTCGACATGAATTTATAAGCAATGCCATCGTCGACTGGAGTATCCAAAATACCAAGCATTTCAAAAAGACACCGATGAACTATACCCACGTGACCAAATGTCCTGAAAACAAACTATGTTTTATATAACAGAGTGGAACAACGAGATTCAAGTTACCACCCAATTACTATAGTAAGGATGACTATAACTTGCCTTTCCCATCACGTTTCGATGACGTAGACGGATGCTGCTGCTGGCAAGTCGTTACTAAGTTGCGCCATGTCGGAACGACACATTGTCTGGTGTTCCTCAGTCCGCGGGTGCTTCAACAAATCCACAAATTTTCTCTTCGCTTCCACTTCACTAGCCAAATTGCACTTAAACATTATTGCTACATATTATGCTACGTTGCTTGTTACAGTAAAACCGAGGCTGTCACTATTTAACTTGCCGTGTTCATGATCTTTTGATGACGTAGGCGGAGGCTGCTGCTGGCAAGACGTTACTAGCTACGCCATGTCGGAACGACACGTTGGCTGCCGTTGATCAGTCCGCGGGTGCTTCTACAAATCCAGAAATTTTCGCTTGTCTTCCACTCCACTGGCCAAATTGTGCTTAGAGATTATTGGTACAGATGATGCTATTTTGCTACTTATAGTAAAATCAAGGTTGTCGCTATTTAACTTTGTCGTAGCACCTCTTAAAATACAGTACTGGTGATATTTACAGACATGTAACTATTTGCATCGTCCCGTAATCACATTGTCCTTTATTGAAACACATCTAAAACGATATACAACATACATATTGTCAATTAATATTTATGTATTGTACATATAAAATGTTACCACCACCGCTTTCCCCTCCGAACTCGAAGCCAGACCCGACCCGATAGCCGCTATTTCCAGAACCCCGCATTTTGTTTCCGGCCCATGCTTTCCCGGTCAGATATACAACACAGAGTTCTGTGGTTGTTGAACTATGTATGATTTTCAGGTATCTATGAACGAAGACCTTCCCGCAATAGTCCTGTCACCGGCACAGTATTATAATTACACACAACCCGATGGAAACGTTATAACATACGGCATGATCGATCCACCAGCACGACATCGGTCAAACTATAGCTCCATGTTTTTATCGCCAGAATCGATTGTGCGGACGCTGTTCTTGCCTGCTGGTGTTGGTGCAACGTGTCTCCTAAAGTATCAGAATGAAACACAATTTAGCGACTGGAAGTTAGTTCGAATCATTGATATTTTTGTTTCATACTAAATTAGTAGTAGCTTTTATTTATTATTATCTGACATACAACACATGCATGTGACACTTTTCTGAAATTGCATCTGCATGGCTGCTGGTTTTTGAAATTAACAATGTTGACAGAATTCTATAGGAGTAGCAGCGTTGCTTAATGTTATGAATTTCAAAGTGATCTCCGGGTGTTGTACGATGATCAGGCAGCACTATAGACAGGAATTAAATAGTATTTAAGCTGAAATGTGTTTATTTTGAGTAGTATCCTGGAGTCATACCACAAAAATTTCTTTAGCACATGCATATTGCTTCTTTACCTTATACCTTTACCCACATACCTTTATACCATGTATAGCTAACGATAATACATCTGTGTAAATCCTGTTTCAGTGACAACTCGAATTAATTGCCGCCGTGGACTTTCTTCTCCATTCGCTGGAAATTTTACCAGGTGTATTAACCGGGGTCCCCATCTTTCGGAACTGGGTGCGCCGGATTTTGACAGACGGCGTAAACTTTGGCCCCACGGCTTTAACTGAGGGGGTGGGTCAAAATTTAATACTGTTTAGCGAAAACGCTAAAATTATTAATAAATAGCTTCATAAACAGCATAAAAACCTATTTATCGACATTAAATGAGTGAGGTGTCCAGTAACTATCGTAATGTATTTACGAAAGAACCTTTAGGGTATAATTGCAATTTTGAAAACTAATGGTGTACCTTTGCCAATATTCGAATTAGTGTCTTTATCAGTAATGTCATTGTTGAAGTCGTGGAAACCCTCAAATCCCGAGTTGTCCATTGTTAAAATCGATACGGATAAAGATATAAGGCTGAATGCAATTGGGTTAAAAACCAAATTTTCACCCATTTTTTGCTGAAATTACTAAAAATTTTAACTTCGGAAAGGAATTTTCGTAAACAATTTTGTCAATTCTGATGCCACCGATTGGGGGGTGCTTTTACTGAATGGGGTGGGGAAAGCTAAAAATTTTGCCAGGTAGAATCTAAAACTGACAGAATCATTCTTCGGAGAGGTTCATGATTGTCGTTCAATGAATGGAAATTTTTTAACAATATCGCCTTTCCTTAGGGTTAATTTTGGGCCTATCGTTTTATCATATTTTCATAAAATATTAATTCCCACAATTTTTACTATACAATTACACTATCCAAAAAATTTTTACTATCGTATAAATCACTTGTTGTTGGCTCGTTATCTGCTTGTCGGCGATACGATCGACGCTGGCCGTTTTGCGACTTTTTAACTTGTCCCATGTGCAGTGTTCTCCAGAAATGAGTGCTGCACGCTTCATTTATTTTCTGACCTGATAATCCATATTTCCTAACTGCTCGCTTGATGTTCGCTCAAAGTACGCTTCATGCTTGCTCGCAGCACGCTCTCTGCGCGCTATACGTTCTCTCATTTACCACCCGATTTTTGATGTAAGCACGCTCCGTTTTAGTTTTCGTTCTTTGCACACTATGTTTTCTTCGTACTTCGCAAGATCTCCGCTCGCTGCTTGTATGTTGTTATAACATTAGATTTCATTCATTATTCTTCACTAGTTCGAGAAGTTTTAGTAATTCCTGCACACGTTCTGTAACGTGCCATGCGTTCGGTCACCTACGCATGCTTGAGATTGTCCTATTTTGTATACCACATTGAGTACATTAACGATTTTCATTTAGGGTAAACGCAACGTTGCCAAATCTTGACATCAGTACGGTTAAGCAATATTTTATAAGCGACTGCACAGATGTTTTTATCGACGGTCAAGAATATCATCGACCAAATTTTCTTCCGGTAATGCGTACCGTTGGCACGAAACAACCTAATACAAGTAAAGGCAGACATTGCTTTTGTTTTAATAAATGTATCAATTATGTTAAAAACCGAAGTGCTACTGGCCTCTCCGTAAGACCAAAACTTTACCCGAGGAGTCTCGGAGTGGGGGCGCCAAGCTCCAACCTATAGGGAATCGAAAATACCTGAGAAGATTTTTCCCCAGGTTAGCAGGGAAACCTTGCCCCAGATCAACTGGGGTTAGCATGTTTGTGTTTTATTGCGGTTTTCATGCCTTTATAATACTTAAGTATCGTTATTTAAGTAACAGATTTATTATTCCTGCTGAAAATGCGTATTTCTGCAGCATGCGCTTCACTTTATTTAGAATTTTTTCATCACTAGTCGAAAGATATTATGTAGTATTGCATTCGGTTACAACCGTTTTTGTTTGGACAACCGTTTTGATATCACCTCAAACTACACGAAGATGCAGGGTCATCTGGGGCTGGCGGGAAGGCAGAATTTACCATTTACCTGGGAGGCGTGACCTGGGGCAACCGCCGAAATGCTTACTGGAACTCGAAAGTCATGGGACATCTTCTGTGGGCTGGCCAGGGTTAGGATGTTCCATTGTAAAGACATGTCTCATATATATAGCTGTTTCACTTGCTTGTCGAAATACTTGCTGCACGAACATGTCGGAAAAACTATTTATTTTACTCTACTAGTTAGTGGTTTACTACAGTTCCTGGATGTCTTTCAATATTATTGTGCAAAGGTATATTATTATTACTAAACTGTGTTGGAAACTAAATCTGAGGAGGACTTGTTGACAAAAATTTGAGAAGGTTTGTCTTACAACCAGTGTCGGATCCAAGAAACTGTGACGGGAGTAACGCCTATGCCGGGATTCAAGAAACTGTAACAGGGGAGCATGCGCCATAGAAACAATAGTGGGTAGGTGGTTACTTGAATGAAAACAGTTTTACCTGGCCCTGTAGCCTCAGTTCTTCACCCCGCGGGCTGTAGTCGTAATTTTGAGAAAAATAGGCATAGGAAAGATTTGGCAAACGTGGTCACAAATTACTAAAAATGAAAATTGAAAAATTGGAAAACAATTTAGCGAATTTGAACAAAATTCCACAAATCTATTGCTAGCCTTACTGCGTACGCCCCTCCGTCCCCTATTACATTCACCTATGATAACTATTGCATTTTGCTTTTTCTGTTTTCATACGCGGGGCATGTGTTTGAGTAACAAAACTATGCATATACTGTTGTATTTAATATTCAGTATCCTGATTCGAAACATTTTTGTATCAATCCATTTCTTTATTTGTGTTCAGATGCTGTGCTGGATGTACCGAAGTTTTACGCCAAATGTGTCTGCTCACGCGATGGTACAGGATTCATTTGTCCTGACTATGGCTATGTGGATCCTCCGCTGATCTCATTGTTGACATCCGATGTCATCATTGATTTAACTGGTCAAAATCAATCAGAATACTTGCTTTATACGACAGACAAGTTCAGATTGAGAAGGTTGGTGTAAACATTTTACCTTTATTGAAACGGAACAAGCGAAGTGAACCTGGGGAAAAATTGCGAAATTTCATTTTTGTTTGTCGCTGGCTTTCATAAGAGTCTGTTTCGCATTTACGGATTTCGACAAATTTTTTTGTTCGACAGTAAAAGTGACGAAGATGTGTCTTTAGTTGAGCGTGAATAGGTATTTCTGAGGGCTGAAATTATGACTCGGTTATTTTGAGTTCAGCGTGGATATTTGAAGCCTTTTCGTGGGTTTTCAATAGTTCAGGGTCAATGAGCCCGATTTCCAGAATACAATGTGTCTTGCGTTATTTTGGGTAGGTATAGCGTACAGGTCGTAAAGAATTACCTATATAGATGACTACGATTTCCAGAATATATTCGGTCTTCAGTTGTTTGGTTACATGTTGCGTACAGATCATCAAGAATTATGTATACAGGTTTTTCGTTAGGCTCAATACAATAGTTTAGTTATCTTGGAGCCAGAACAAATATAACTTGAACGTTTTCAATTGTTTTTGACGGGATTAGTGTCGACGAGGTTATAGGATTTTCAGTAGATTCAGGGTTCAAGAGGTGATATGGTGGTATATACTAGATGTGAGAACGGGCCTGGATTTCAAGCCCGGCGCGGCCCGTTTTCCAAGGCGGCTAGGCCCGGCTCGGCCCGTTCTCTCCGAGATCAAGCCCGGCCCGTTTGATGAAGAGGTTGGCCCGGCCAAGCTGGCCCGTTTGGTAAAATTACTACACCAGGCCCGGCCCGTTTCGTTACTATATCAACAACTTATCAAACGTTAGTAACTTATCTTTTTGAAGCTGTACAGTACAAGTAAAAATAAACGATAAAAATAGTTATTTCTCGCAATGGCAAAACGGGCCTAAACGGGCCCGGCCCCGCCTAGCCCGTTGCTTCCAAAATCGAGGCCCGGCCCGTTTGTTACCAGAGATAGGCCTGGCCCACGGGCCGGGCCGTGTTTCGGGCTTTACTTCTCACCTCAAGTATATACATCAAACACATAATGTTACAAGTGATTAAACAAAATGATAACTTAAAAATGAAACAAAGCTCACACCGTTTCACACTCGCTTGAGAGTTA
The DNA here is from genome assembly GCA_030248225.1 of Trileptium ribeirensis. Lineage (NCBI taxonomy): Eukaryota > Metazoa > Nematoda > Enoplea > Enoplida > Thoracostomopsidae > Trileptium > Trileptium ribeirensis. The sequence goes on along the minus strand of JASANE010012209.1, from coordinate 32,425 downwards.
CTAGTATCAGTAGCATTACTACAAATGAATTGCAGTGTTTGACATGAGATGGGTGTGCGGACGACGGTTATTTCTTTCCAATATGTACCCCTGGTGCGTGTGTACTGGTTCGTTCAAAATTATTCTGATTATAACGTACGCCCATTGTAGGAGAATGTTTTTGTGAGTTGACTTCAGAAGTAGTGCTACCATATCTTTTAACTTTGTATTTCTTGTTGCGTTGAAAATAGGCTTATAAGGAAATACGAATACGGTCCAAATCTCTCAAAAGATTTTCATAAATTCAAAGAGTGCTTCGAAATTACGTAGTGGAAGCGAAATGGGGACGAGAAATTTGATTTGCACCAGATTAAACAGAGGAAGGGACTGAAGTGCTATAAATAATTCGCATTCAACGTTTAATATAATTGTAAATTATATATGGCAAAACCATATCGGTTGGTAGCAATTTTAACCACGGAAGTAAAAATTGAGGGATTTTTTTAGCTCCACAGGGAAAAATTGCCCCGAAGAGATAAATTGGCTGAATTTCAGTCGTGTAGAAATGTACCTGAGGATCTAATAGCTCAGCTGATTGGTAACCAAAAAATACGTTGGGACAGGTCCGTTTCCCTAAGGCCCCAGTCCCCGCTCCGTTAGTAAGCCAGGTAATGTATTCATTATGCTTGATTTCCGTTAAGTCTTTATGTTAATTCTTCAACTTTATCGTTTACAGCGTCGTTATTATATATGAGTTATTATAGCATATATCGCTAAAAGTTTGTGTCATTTCAATAATAATTACCCAAGCCTAAGGAAACTATTCCATGTTAAATGAGAGTGTATCTAAATAATGTTTGCTATGATCAGCTCTTGAGTCGTTATAGCACAATACTGATCAACTAAACTCAGCGTGCTTTTGTCTTTATGCTCCATGGTATTATCCCTGTGTCATTATTATCAATAAATTACTTGAAAAGTAACAAGTTTATTTTTAAGAAACATGCAATTTTCAGCATGTGCGGAACTAATTGACTGATTGACTAGTTCAGTTGAGGTCTTGTCGGTAGAAATATTTCAGAATACATTCGAAATTTATACATTGTGTTGTTAGCTCAAACCCGCTAAATTAATAACATGGAAATTTTTAACTTTGAAGCACTTGCTGCTTAAGTAACGTTAATGGCTGGTACTGCGGGTTAGTTTTATGTTTTATGTAACCATAAACTAAATTGTAGTCTGTCAGTAAATTAAGCAAACAGTGGATACATTTGGGACACGCTTTATATAATTTTTTATGACGGCAAGCCTACAGCTAAAATGTCAAGTTATATGTTTAGCTAAAAGACATGCATTGAGGAATCGACTTTAGGTGAAATGTATATCGCATTTTTGAACTAAGTTTATCGCCTGTTTCCACTCTGTAGGATTTGTACTAATTGGATTAGGAATTCAGGAAAACGACGTTTATTGTGGTTTAACTTCGGGTTTGCGGTTGCATTAGTGCATTGAGTCTCATGCGAATTGTATTCGTGCATCGTTTGAAATGATTGTCTGAAGTACCTTGAATTTCTACGGGTTTAATGTGCAGTGTTTAAGCATTTCCATAAGCGTCTGCGAATACTATCGGAAGTGTAGCAGTTACTTAAGCGGTTGGTGACAAACCTAGTAAATACAGTTCGTATTGAAAGATGTGTAAAATTGTGGATTCTTGGAGAAGAGTTCTGGTTCGCGGGCTTTCCGAGAAGAGACTACCTACAGAGCTTTAGCTCTAATGAAGCCCTAGGAATTTATTTGAACTTACCCAGCAAGTAGCCACATATAGATGTTTTTGATATCGATCAATATATAGGTCTTGTGGAAATCAGTCGAATAGTGCTTCATGTGATCGGATCCGGTCCCTGATTCCTGAGAAACCGCAAAACTGTCCGGCAACTACTATAAGATGTGTGCAGCGAGAGAGTAAAAATATGCTAGAACCAATTTTATCGTTGAATCAATTCTAGACAAAATCAGTTCTACGAAAGAGGACGCCACGTTAAATAAAATTGAGTAGAATTAGTTGTATTTTTGTAGAAATAATTTTGTTAAAGTTTATTTAAAGTTATTGCGTTGACCATTAATATCGAATAATTTCTACTAGAATAAATTCTAGAAATTTCTATTTAAGTTAACTTGACCTGAATTTACCTAGATTTATTTCGATAGATTGGATTTTAGCAAGATGAGTTGTAATGCAAAATCTATGTGCAGAATCTTTGGCAGCAGTCATTTCTACCAGCTTGGTGCACTCCTGTTACAGTAGCTGCCGTACAGATTTTGTTTTTTCTATTTTTTACCGGAAATTAACTTGTCAACTGTAATAGTCGATGGCATTATGTTTGGCATAAGTCGAGGTGCTCTGAGGCACTGTTGATAAGGAACGTTGGCTTTCTTCGATTATTGTAAGTCTGAGCCGACTTATGGCTAAAAGGGTCATATTTGGCCCTTTTTAGGCGAAAATGTAGGAAATTGGAATTTTTTCGAGTTGCACTAAATTTTGTTGTTTGTAGCTATTTTTTGCTTATCGTGGCAAACAAAATAGTTTTGCTTGTATGGAAATATTTGGCAAATAATTATTCTAGCATTAAAAATCGTTAACTTTAAAAATTTTATTGCGATATTTTGAAAATTGACGGACTAGATATATTTTGAAAATTATATCTTACACATTTTGGGCAATTCCCTAAATATTCTAAATCCAAAAGTCAGTAGCACTGCGGTTGTGATCATGATTTTTGACGGTTCTCGTGGCATTATGTAGATCACTTGGTGCTTATATGGTATATTGACATCTAAGTTTGTCACACGTTGCTCCGGTATGTAATATAAGGGTTTAGTAGCTTTTGTGTAGGCGCCGCGGATTGCATTACCCTCTACACCTACATATTTTCAGTGCAGAAAGTGTTTATGTTTTATTATTGGTTTTGTACTAGGGGGCACTCTAGTACCTTTGTGGTCGCTATTTAGAATACTTACGTACTATAAATTACTACTATCTTTAAATTTGGCAAATGTGACTTTGTGAGATCTACTTCGAGTACCTACGAACCTATCTACACTAAAATTGTGTTAATCATGTTTCCATATGTCAAAAACTCGCGATTTTCCGTATGTGGCTCGTCCAAAATGCGATTTAGGTCTGGTAAGAAACCAAACATAGTCAAACTGTGTAGTCAAATAGTCATTCAGGTGACTTTGTGAGCGCTGTATTATTTCGAGTACATACGTACCTGCCTGTATCCATAAAATTGGAATTGTGAATGCCGAGCAAACTTGAAAAAATATTGTTGGATGAATATTGTCATTAATAATTATGTAAGTAACGATATATTTTTATTTTTTGTAGGTATGGTGGGCTATCTCTAGGCCACATTCTTCCTGGTGTCCCCGAGGACTTTGGTGTTAACGGACATCCTAGTTTTCGTAAAATCGCTGCAAGACACGTTTCGAAGGTGAGTGTGTTGAGTATAGTTTAAGGCGACCGTTTTACTTTTACATTATTTAGAAATACAGTACTCGTCACAATATTACTGTCTTGTTGCGAGCGAGCGAGCAGTGACGAAGCAGCGGTCAAATTGGAACAAAATTATTGATAAAACTTTGCATCACGAAATTGTGCATAGTGATTGCGGTATATTAATAATATACATAATATATATAATAATTATATAATAATATTCATTATATATAATATGTGAATTTTCATGTGTTTATCGGTATGTCAAGTATATTATTACTTTATTGAAACCGGATGAGCTTAGCGAGCGCAGTTTCCACTGAAGGCGCTAGCGGAAAAATCGTAAAAGTTCTTTCTTGTCTTTCGCTATTATTCATAGATCATCTTCTGATGGACGGATTTCGACAAATTTTTTTTGTTCCATAGCAAAACTGAAGACAATGGGCTTTTTAGTTGAATCCGAACAGCGCCAACCCCATCCTCCAGGTCAAAATGGCAAAAAAACAGGTTTTTAAGGGTTGTATTTCAAATCTGGCCATACGGCTAACAGTCTTTCAGAGCCCATATCTCGCGACAAAGGTTTCGCATCGAAAAGGAGATCAGCATCATTCATCAAGATCTACAACTTTGGCGACTACGATTTTTTGTGGGACTACTCCCTGGGCCGCTGTGGTCGTTGTCCTTTAGCCAGGAATAGCGATTTAATTTGTTATTACAGTGTTATTGCTTGTTTTGCCGTGCAATGAGTGCATATTGGGTTATCAAGCATGCTGTATACGATGGTTTTGCTATCTAGTGTCCAACTTGACTATATTATACCGTTTCTTGGAGTTTCAAGAGTTTTTTTGGTCGACGAACCCTATTTCCAAAATGTATTGCATTTTCATTTATCTGATTATGTATTTCGTGCAGAGCATCAGGAATGGTCTATTGTATGGGTATTTCTTAAAGGTGAATACAATGATTTGGTTATCTAGTGTCCATGGCGCATATTTCATATTTTTTCGTGGGTTCTCAATTGATTTAGGGGCAATGAACCCGATTTCCAGAATATATTCTGTCTTCAGTTGTTTGATTACGTATAGCGTTCAGGTCACCAAGAATTGTCTATATAGTTTCCCGGTAGACTGAATACGATGGTCTGGTTATCTCGAGACCAGCACAAACATTTTATGCCTTGTTCGTTATTTTTGGTGGGTTATGGTCCACGAGGAAGGCTTGCAATGGGTTCAGGGTTCAAAAGCTAAAGCTAGGATGGCATGTTCGCAGTCTTCCCTAATGTAGGGGCCCTTTGTTCATTCTCGGGGGAAATTCCAATATGGCGGCAATAAATTTTGCTTAAAAATACTAAATATTTCCATATTTTCATGTAGTTTTACTGACGTGCATGTATTTTCAAGCAATAAAACGACGTTTTAGCATTAGAAATAGTCGTAAATAATGTTTAAGAAAATTATGCACACAAAAAAATATAAATTTTAAGACATAAAAAATTTTTAGATTTAGTTGAATATGGTGGTTTCGGCTAGTGGGGGGACGGACATGGGGAAAATCTCACGAACATGGGGGATTTGGAAAGTGGGGAGGGGTCACTGTCCTCCCACTGTGGACAGGCCAGTATATTGCCAAACACAGCCTGCTACAGGTAACGAACCAAAATAACTAAAAAATGAAACCACGCGTTCCGTTTAACCCTCGCTTGCGTGTTACTAGTCATGGTAATGGTTATAGCGACAAAACACTAACGAAAACAATGGCAGTGGACACCAATATGAAAAGGAGATCTTCACGAATAAATTCTCTGATCAGATTCCATGATGCGTGGGTTGCGCAACTGAAAGTTTGTCCCAATGTAGATGATTGTGAAAACGACGCCATCAAAAGAATAATCGCACAAGGACTGACGCTGTTAAAACTGTTTGGGCATAGTTTTCAATGGTGAAAAAATCCCAAATATAGCGGAACTCAGGCAGCGAACTCTCTACACTAACAACTTATTTGAAATGCATACACTAACAACGAATATCAAAAATTATACAACGTTATTATAAGCAAACAAAAAATAACGTTACAGGTTAATACAACCAAGTGGTTAACTTTAAAAAAGGTAAATTCTTAACTAGTATTTCGCATGCGACGGTGAAACGGAGCTTTCATCAAAGTGAGCATTTTGTAATCACTCGTAACGGGTTTTGCGTTTGATGTAAATACTGCACTAAAACGTGTGTAATCCTGAACCCATTAAAACATTAAAGCTTCGTTAACGCCAAACCCATCGAAAGCAACTGCAAACGCACGAAGTATTCGTGTTGGTCTTTACATAACCAAACCATCATAATCCATCATACCGAAAAACCAATATAGACAATTATTGATGCCTATTATTGATTATGATAAGGTTTGGTGTTTTGCAATTAAAAAGGTTTTAGCACTTGTAGAATAAATTTTAGTTCCGAGTCTTTAAATAAACATTTGTCGCAGCGGTGAGCCAAACATGTACCGTTTTGGTATGCTACATATTTGGCCATATTCGAGCTTTCGCAAAATGTATGTATGTATTCAAACTTTGCCAGATCGTATACAATCACGGCTTTTGTTTCAGATATGGTACAATCACAAGGGTTATCATTCTATGCCGGTCTACCTCAACACGCTAAATAATGCTCTGCTTCGTGCTTCGTTGCCTCCGTCTGCTGGAAATCCGAGCGCCTATGGAATAACGTTGATCAATCATCCGATGGAAGGAACTAATGCTGGTTTCTCTATGAAAAAGATGTAATATTTAATATAATGCTGGCGGAATATTAAATGCAGCGGAGCGAGCGAGTTATTTCCACTTGAGGGGGCAGAAAACAATATTGTTCTGCCTGTATCGTGTTCAATTCCATAATTCAACGCCATAATTCAACGTTGGAGTGCGTTTTACACACAGTTATATTAATGTGTAGTTGACTTCATGCCGCCAAAACAACGTGAAACAAACCTACCGTCACGGATAGAATTAACTGCGACGCGCACGCGTTCAAACACACACACTCAAGTGTGTTTAGACGCACACGCACACAAATGCGTTTAATCGCATTTGCGTGCGCGTACGTGTGTTTTTGTGTAGTTAACATTCTGTCCGTGAATGTACCGCGGCTTTTCTCTCTCGGAATACAGATTTTGGTGCATTTGGGCATATGGAATCGCAACATTAATTTTATATTACAACTTGCCGTAGAGACATTGAATTAGAAAATATAGATATTAATATCTCATTCAAAGCTAAAACTTTATTATTTTTGTAATAGCAGCTGTTTCCGAGCTATAATATAGAGTTAAAGATACCCCCGAAAAGTGAAGTAACCAAAATTGTAACTAAGTTAATATTTTTGTTACTTATTGGGGAAGAACAACAGGCTCGCGGGGCAACACGTTGTTTTCAATAATCTGCGTTATGTATGTAGCTACATGTTTGAGAGATGCAGGGCCTAAAAGTGCCAAGTTTTGGCAGAATTTCATTTTACCCGTACGTAGATAGAACGATGTGGTTTCGATTTGTGCTAAACATAGTCTTAACATTTCTATTAATATGTTGCTTGCATCTTGCATGTTATTATCGTTCTGTGAATTTGAATGAGATGATACAAGATTAATTTGGAAGCTCCAAGTAACTTTCTAGCACATGCTAGTCAAACTTGCTGCGATTTTTCTGGCTACGCGAATTACAAGTTTTTCATGTACATCTATATTGGATCTAAAATGAGCTGCATAGCCAGTATGTACCTTATATACTGTCGATAACGAGTGAATTGGAGTGATCCTACAAAATGCATTAAGCAGTACATTAATTCAGGCGCGTCACCTATATTATTGTAAACTATAGTCACGGTTAGAAATAAAAGAAATTTTTTCAGGAAGCGTTCGCCAATAGTTCGTGGAAAATGAATAGCTATTCAATTGCTATCCGCGAATTTTTCGGGAACTGGTCGTGAAAAATTTGCTTTTATTTCTGAACGTAATTATTGTATTGTTTCCAGTTTTATTTACCATCGACGATAATAAATAACTGGAAAAGGAATTGTTTGAAGACGCGCAAAATTGCATTCGCAGGACGCACCTTCCACTTTATGGCATTTGCTATGGTATTTAAATCGTAAATATGCTTTAATTTTAGCTTGCTGGGTACCGATGTGTTGCTTGCCATGTTTATTATTGTTGCAATGTCTTTTGTTCCCGCATCGTTTGTATTATTCTTGGTTATGGAACGTTCAGTCAAAGCAATACATTTACAGGTAACTTGTATTTTTTGCTACCATGGTCTTAGTATGTATTTTTATACTTCGTACACAAACACTTTTACACAGCTTAGCGTCAAATCTAAATATGTTTGTTATGTATTGTAGTATTTCACATGATTGGTGAATCAGATTTGTGAAAACTACAGCAGGCTAGTAGGTGGTAGTAAAAATCATTTTATATTATGCTAGGATCTGGGCGACATGCCAAGTGTATGAATTCGGGAAATGAGAAACTGTAACGTTAAAATACAGTGGAACAACTCAATAAAAATATAATCCTGTTACGAAAAAGATGTAATTTACCAAAAATGTGTATTAATCTGCTGTTTAGTAAGGCATAGATGCAGCAAAACTGATAGTCAGATATCTAATACACACTCTACAAAGGTTAACTCTACCTCAGAACTGTCTAAAATCGTGAACAACATATCTATGTAATCTATGTATATATAAGAATCATAACAAAAGCACAGTAGCACAGAAAATATAAATAAAATTTGCTACAGACCGCATGACACTCGTCCCGGTCGCACCACTCGCCTTGTCTCACCAATTGATATAACTACCGGTACAGGAAAAGATACCTCTAAATACAGTGATGATGTGAAAACAGCTCCCACGAAAACCCATATGAACATATTTTGAGCCACAAATCTATTAATATACCGTTAGAAGTGGTAAAATCACAGATGACTATATATGGCGTCCGGCCCAAATTTGGCCTCAAATAGCAATTGACCCAGAGGTCCTACATCAAATCTGTTGAAACATTCCAGGTAGCCCCCAGTAGCTCTATCCACCCACCAAATCGTTCAAATCGCTTGAGTGGTTGCATAGCTACACCTCGACAAAGTTTGACCAAAATTTTGGAAATTTGCCCATTTGCTAAAGTCTCTCATGCCCCATAGGGACCCGACCAAAACAATTTATATACCCATAAATAAAGCTTCTTAGGACACATATTTTGATATCAAAATAGTTCATATCGGCCCGAGGGTTGCCTAATTATGAGCCCAAATGCCCCAAAAAAATGGCCCATTTTAGCCATGTACCCCAATTTGACCCCCTGTGGTGGGACGTGGGTGAGCCAAATCGGAATAAAACCTCCAAAAGGCACACTAGAGTATTGTAGCTTTCATATGAGCCCTCACTCGTCCATATCGGTTTACGTTGAGATAACGAAGTCCTGTTTACAGAGAAAAATAAACGGACGCCCATCTTTTTCACTATAGGGCGGTCTAGTGAGAATTCTTCGATTCCGAAGCTAGCGCATCTCCATCTCCGAATTCAATTAATAATGTTATTTAGACAGATAGTTAATATCTTAACTGATGAGGTATACATTGCATCACAGCGCACTTTGTGAAAACACTTGAACACACTACTCCAGTGTTGTATGGTTGTCGGCATCATCTTGCGTATTGTGCAAAGACAGCGGGAACCCAGACTCACTCAAGTGATGTTCCAGTATTAATAGTAGCTCTACCACTATTAGTCATCTTTTTGACCATGAAACTGTGCTCTCCATTATTTGTGACCCAGGTATTTTAGGTTCTCCAGTCCAGAACGACTGTCCCTCACAAAATCTTGGATTTTGTACAGTCCGGTACAAAGGCTCATAGTTGACGAAGTCATATTAATATTTTTTCACAAAATTGCGTTTTCGTCGTGAAATTTTGAAGAATAGGTAGAATTTTCTTTAATCTTAAAGTAAATCCTTTGGCCATAGATACGTCGGCAGCGTCCGCAGGTTCTGAACAGAAGTGCATGCCGGCGCCACACCATTGAACAAATCAGATTAAGACTACGGTACGAGAATAGTGTAAAATATACTCATGAAGATCACATATTTATTATTGCAATAAGTGAAATGCCGCTCGAAACTTAAGACCTTACTACGAAAAGCCTGAAATTCTAGAGCAGGTGAAGTATTTCGGTATCTATGTGTATTGAAATTAAGTTTTAGATTACATTGTTATTTTGGTTTATGCGCTTTACAACGATATTCGTGTTATTATTATGCCCTGAAGTCGGTATTGACAAAGCGTTGGGTTTTCAACTAGCCAGATTATGGTTGTATACAGCAGTTAGTACTGCAGTAGGAAACTGTTGTAGGCAATGGAAGGTAATCGATTTCTTTCCGAAAACAAGCTAAGTACTCGTTAAAACATATCTGTAACGTTGTGAACCTTCTGAAATTAAAATAATGAACATTTAAACGTATTAAACTTGGTGTAAAACCTACTGTTTACACCTATTATAGCTGTGAAATATTTGCATGCGTGTTCGTGTACACACGTATGCGTGCGCATGCACGTGGGCAATTCTGTCCATGACAAGTGATCGCAAACAAGTTAATGTACACGTAACAAGTAATTAAAATATGTTATCTATAATGTTGTAAACCTTTATATATAAAAATATGGAACATTTAAACCTATTAAACCTGTTAACCCTACTATGGACACTTATGGCTATAAACATATTTGTATGCGATACGCAGGTACGTGTACAATGCTGTCCATAACTGTTTGCCAAAAATGTTGGTGGCATTGCCAGGGACGGCTCGCGTGTTCATTCTTGAGGGAAATCACGAGCGGACGATTTTCAATTTTTGCGCATGATTCTTTGACATAGTTTTGGCATGTTTTTGCTCTGTGTAGTCATTTGCGACACTGATGGTATTATTAGGAGTTGTAACTCTGTTATAAAACACCCAAAAGATAGCACAAAGTCTTTCCCATCCGTTATTTTTTATTTATGTGTGTTCTGAGTCAATATCAAACATGAGGATTTTCTGAAGTGGGGTGGGTGCAAACATGGGTGGATTTGGCAAGTGGGGTGCTGAAATAGCCGAGCTGGTTGACCACCTGCTAACCTACCCATTATGGAGAGGTCAGACTGTTGTTAGTAAGTGATATCTGACGGTTCAATGTTAATAAATATTTTAGTCGTTGTGTGGACTGTCGCCGATCGTCTACTGGACTGCTAACTTCTGTTGGGATATATTTAACTATGCGTTACCTGCGACTTGTGCATGTTTGATCCTGCGTGCGTTTAACATTCCTGCATATACTGACGGTTACAATTTTATTGCCGTAGTATGTCTCTTCATTCTTTACGGGTATGTTAGTTTTGTTTGGCCTTTTATTTACAGTAAATTTAAACAACGCATTTGCATTAGTCTGTATATTCTTCGCTAAAAATGGCTGTTGTTCGTTCGACCTTGGGTCGGCAGTTTCTGTATGACATTTTTTAATTTCTGACCCATGTCCATAGTTATTTATTGAATGAATAAATTGTCGGCTGCATTAAGCAGCCGCTCAATAGCTGTACTAATCACACATGCTCATGGCCTCATGGGTAGGGGTTACCCACCAGAGGTCCAGACTACTGTTCCTGGTAGGTCGTCCAACACACATGGAGGCGCCAGGAACCGAAGGTATCGCAATTCCTCCACCCACTTTGCCCGCCTACTGGCTGAACCCCTCCCCCGGGACACCGAAAGACTCCAGAGAACTCGGATTTCTCCGCGTTACCTAGGCCTTTGAGCACGTATGGTTCTAATATTCAAGAAAGTTAAATTTGAAAACGAGCATAAGAACTTATGAAAGGAATTTGCGTTCGTATTCTAATTGTACGTTTATGATCAAGCCGAACGAGTTTTTATAACGTTTAAACAGCATTGCGATGCTATGTTGTAGATGTCCTAGTCCTGACTGACGAAAACGGGTTTTGTCTTATTTGTTGGGGGTGAAATAGAAAGACCACCACAGCATGCTCGCATAGTGACGGAAATTTTTATCAAATGTTCGCGTAAATTCTGCCGTTCAAACGTAGTTGCAAATTTAAGCTTGAGTCCACTTTAGGCACGTACACTTGTGTTTTTCTTTTTCTTTTGTAAAATCAGTTCAGGATCGTAAATGCGATGAATGTACGCGAACAAAGATTTCCCGTTATGTATGCGAGCAAATATTTGTGATATAGTAACGTGTAGATTCCGTTCGCGGTCGCTATTTTGCGATTTAGCATCACATTATTCTGATCGCGTACGCGGGAATACGCGATTGGTAATCGCGTTTTTTTGAGTATGCAACAATACACACATAGACTGCGACCATAGCTGTCTTATTCTCCATCATGGCATTTGGTGAACTCGGACAACGGAAAGTTTGTACTGTCTTACTGTTACTTTGGCTTTCGACGTTGAGCTCCACGCACGCCACGCTCTCGCCTTTCAGCGATGCAATCTCGCGACTTGGTGCTTTTGTGAACCGCCAAGTGGGTGTCGTTGTCGAACCACAAGGTTTGGTGATCACCTCTGATCAGACTACGCACTTGCCAGTAGTCCTGCAGCTATCATTGAGAGATTGGGAACGCAAGTCGGACCCCTACGTAAGCAATGTTTGCCCACCGTATGAAGGTAATGGTTCCTGCCGAGCTGATTGCTGCAGAAAAGCGAACTGTACTGAGTATCCGCAGCTACATACGACCTTGAGCGCACTAGAACGCGAACTGGATGATGCCTACCATGGCATACTAGACACGCATTATTACTCGCTGCTCGTGCATTCTTTCTGCGTCGAAAATGAGCACCTATGCGACCTTACCAACCGCCGAGAAAAACGCTTCGCAAGCTTAATCGCCGCTGCCGCCGGCGCTGTCTCTGGATTTCTAGGTTTGGGAATGGCTTTCGCTAACGGCGTTCATATTAATAACGTACGCCAACAGGTGACTGTTCTCGAAAAATTTATGCGTGAGACGAATGACGTCTCTTTTCGGAATACTAAAGCAATAAAGCAATTAACCCGCGCCAACGAGGACATCTACGCCTTTCTACACCACAGCATGCAGGAAGTAGTCTCCATGATCGAACAGGTCCGTTGTGCTGACCAGAAAGAGGTCACACACGTACACCATCAGTTGATTGACCACATACTTCGAGCGAACATGCGCTCGTCTGTACAGGCCATCATGGAGTCTATGCTAAATGGTGAACTCTCCCCTGCTGTTATCGACGTCGTTATGCTGCGACGATTATTCGCAATGGATCCCCGCATTTCTAAAACTATTTTAATGCGAGAACCCAGTCTCGCATATCAGTTTGGACGAGTAATGCCCGTAAGCGTAGACTTAACGGGGTTCCGCTTCGGCTTTATTTTGCAGTTACCGCTACCCAAACGCAGCGATGTTCGACCTTATTTCCGAATCTACAATACAGGTTGGAACGCTCCTGACACGCTAACGCAGCTGAAATTACCGCTACCACAACACGCAGCGAGACTGGGACATGCTCGCTTCGAATCTTTGGACCTAGGAGCCTGTAAGCACAGACCTGGAATCGCCTTCTGCGCACCACACGCGCTACTAACCGACCATAGCACAAATTGCTTAGAATGGATCATCGCAGGTGAATTCGTGCCAGAATCCACCAAACATGCATGTAGCAATCGCACGCTTATTGGCCCGCTCGCCAATGACACTGCCGTACATACAACTATCCAAGGTGTTATAATAAGGACTAGTGAACCTGAGGTTATACTGACTAATCGTAGGCAGCTCGCGCATGTAACCTTAGGCAAGGCCGTTAAGGTCCCCCCTAATGGGATCTTATGGTTTCCCCATGGAAATTATACACAGTTAGTAGTAGGATCGATCGTATTAACAAGCATGTTAAAGCCAGAAGAGATTACAATCAAATTTGGGCCGAATATTACCATTGACCGGCTCTCCGGTATCAAATTAAGACCTTTGACTTGGAGCTCACTCGATGACGCTAAGGCGACAAACTTACAGGTGGCTCAGATAGCCAAGGAGCAAGTCCAAAAGATAGTTAACTTTCCTACTTTAGAGTATACCGGACTTTCGCCCTACCTCATCGTCACCATCATCATTAGTATACTCAGTCTGATCTACTGCATGACCAAGTGTAAGGTCTCTCCTAAATATGCCTACTACTTACCCCGATGGCTACCATGCCGCGGGAGATTGATCAAAACCGACGGAAAACCCCGAAAAGCAATTAGGTGGATTCGAGCCGATAAACGAGGCCCTAGCGCACCACCGGAGGAGGAGACTACACCTCGAGTTTCGCCGACCGAGGTTTCGATTGTACCTTCGGGAACGCCGCGCGTGTCCGTTGTGTCCAATCGTGCCCCGCGTCGTTCTAACAGACTATTGACAACCCGTGCCTCTTCCGAAGAAGAACTTGTTTTCATTGAGGAAGATGAATTATTCGCTGCTCCCACGCGTGACCTACGCCGTGGACCTCGACAAGGTATGTTCACCAGACAATTAAATACAATGAATGCAGGTAACACCCCGCTTCTCATAAATGCGACCATACTCGGCACCCCAGTCACGACACTTGTGGACACAGGAGCTGATGTCTCAATCATGTCACAAGCTCTAGCCGCCCGTTTAGGTTTAGTACCCCGAGACACAAATACAACCCGCATAGTATCAGCCACACAACAAGAGTTGACCATAAGTGGAGTGGTGAAAGCACCAATCACTATAGGTTCGCTAAGCACTCCATGTGACTTTCAAGTGACTACCGACACACCGTATGAATGTATCTTGGGTACTGACTTCATGGCCTTACTACCGTATGTAGCCATAAACTTTAAGGACCGCTGCCTGGACTTATCAAACGGGACGGAGAACTGCTCCGCTCCTTTTGCGGACCAAGGAGATTATCGACCGCCCGTCATCAACGTAGTATCAAGGAAATACACACAGATACCACCGAACACCGAACTATTCATCAACGCTGTTCCCGAGATCACCCAACCGCCTACTGGCCAAGCACTATTTGTACCCGATCCCTTCATAAGAGACATCGCCATCGCACACGCCCTAGTACTCACTGGTCAACGCATGATTCCAGTTGCACTGATGAACTTTGGAAATTTACCAGTTGCAATACACGCAGGACAAACCATAGGACACATCGAGATGCTTGACGACAACGAGGTCGAGCTTTTGTACGACAGCAATAAGCGTCTACTTCAGCTCGAACCTCCCCTACACATTAAACAATGCAACCGCATAGGAGTTACACGAGATAACGTGGTACAGGTCATCAACGACCAAAAGAAAACAATCGACCCGGAACGCTCCATACAAGTATTGAGCAAAATCGATTTTGGACAGACCACACTTAACCCCTATGAACTAAAACAATTGAAAACCACCATTTCAGAAAATGCGGACATATTCAGTGTGCACCCATTCGACCTAGGAAGATGTGGTGTACACCAACATAGGATAATTACTGGGGACGCGAAACCCATAAAACAAGTGCCCTATCGATTGGCACACTCTTTACGTGAACCCTTGAGGGAAGAACTAAACAACATGGTAGAAGCCGGCCTTATCACACCATCGGATTCACCATGGGGTTCTCCCATAGTATACGTCACCAAGAGTGACGGCACCTTACGTTTATGCGTGGATTTTCGCAAACTCAATGTGGTCGCCGAACGCGATCTCTACCCGTTACCCCGCATCGACGACATATTAGGATGCCTGCGAAATACAAAGTTCATGTCAAGCCTGGATCTCAATAAAGGATTTTGGCAATTAGAATTAGACCCTGAAACCAAGGAAAAGACTTCTTTTGTTACTGTCCATGGACAGTACGAATACAATGTTTTACCCTTTGGTTTAAATTCTTCTCCAGGCGCCTTCCAAAGGTGCATGTCAATAATCTTAAAAGGCTTAGAATGGGAGAGATGCCTTATTTACATAGACGACATATTAGTTTTCTCACCCACATTTGAACAACATTTAGCGGATCTCATC
Organism: Trileptium ribeirensis; assembly: GCA_030248225.1. Lineage (NCBI taxonomy): Eukaryota > Metazoa > Nematoda > Enoplea > Enoplida > Thoracostomopsidae > Trileptium > Trileptium ribeirensis. Next base: position 16,858 of record JASANE010012209.1, on the reverse strand, counting down.
ACAGTCTTCGACAGGTTCCGTAAGGCCAACCTTAAATTAAAACCTTCCAAATGCCAATTCGGACAGAAACAACTAAAATACCTCGGACACATCATTAGTTCTGAAGGAGTTAAACCCGACCCCGAGAAAACTGCCGCGATAGATAATTACAAAAGACCTGAGACACTCAAACAATTACAAAGCTTCCTAGGACTTGTAGGCTATTACCACAAATTCATACCACACTATTCCGAAATCTGCGAACCACTCAATGCCCTCCGACGTAAGGACAACGAATTTAAATGGACCCCGCAATGCGAGGAAGCATTCGGAAAACTACGCAAAGCCCTAGTACAAGAACCACTACTCATCTACCCGGACTTTACCAAGCCCTTCATACTACAAACGGACGCTTCCGGATACGCTTTAGGTGCCGTACTCTCGCAAAAGACTGATAAAGGGACACTGCCAATCGCTTATGCTAGCAAATCACTAGTGGACTACCAACGCCGATATCCCGCTATTGAGACCGAAGCCCTAGCTATTCGATGGGCCGCGTTACATTTTAGGCATTACCTGCTTGGACACGAATTCCATGTTGAGACGGACCACAAGCCGCTTAAGGCGCTGTTCGAGAGACCACCGAGGAATTCACGCCTAGCTCAATGGCGTAATGAGTTACTCATGGAATTCGGTGGATTCAACATCGAATACCGACCTGGTAAGGCCAATGCCAACGCAGATGGACTTTCACGCGACCCTCGACATGACGTGGACTTCTCCGACTCTGCTGACGAAGCCGATGACGACGAGCAGGGCCATCCTCGAATGGTTGCTGTAGCCGTGAAAGGACAGGACTACGGCAAGGGCAAAGCTCCTGCCAAACCGCCCCGCCGATTTCCCACCGAGGAAATTTGGAAACGACTTACCCGACAACTCTTGGGACTTCCCTCGGACGCCCCCGTCACCTTACCACCCGAATACGTTAGGGAACGCTTCTATCGTATGTTTGGAGGATGTGATCATGACCCTCTACCAGACCCAACACAATTCATCTTCTGCGGAGACATTGACGACCCATGGCCGGAAGGAGTCGAGATGCCTTGGAAGCGCTCGACCGCACCCGGACCGCCGACTGAACCGCCCCCGACCCGAGAACCAGTAAGTGACTCTGCCGCCGGACCTCCAGCAGCCCCTGATCCCTCAACTAGACCTACGCTACCGCACGAGCCACCGACTGCTCCAACACCGCCCGCCCCTGGCGCGGCGAGTGAAAGCTCCACCCGTGCCACTGCTGGTACGCCTGATCCCACTAGACCCCAGACATTACCAACAACTGCTAGGAAAAGGTATGGTGGTTTACCAGAAGTCGAGGAATTCGACACGCTAATTAAGGTCGCTTACGCCTGTGGACCCCGAATACAACTACAACGCCCTGAACAAGTTTATGACACCGGCGAACACATATATTTACCACACTTCCAACAGTATGAAGGGAGAAATCTCCTCAATTACCTACCATACATCCAACGGAGAGACAAACAATTTGGCCCTATTTGGTGGTACTTGCACACACGACGGTCGCCTGCCGACGAAAAGGCAGCAACCGCTCTCAAACTAGAAGCCCATCATTACAGACTTTGCCCCGACACTGCTATCCTATACTTACACCCCATAATGCCGAACGACCACCGACCTAAATTGTGCGTGCCCAGACTACTTATTCGACAAATACTTAAACACGAACATGACACTTTATTCGGTGGACACCCAGGTAGAGATCGTCTACTAAGTAAGCTCAAACAATTCTATTACTGGGAAACAATGGGTAAGGACGTCGATGAATATGTAAAACGATGCGTACTTTGCCAGCGATCCCGCAATTTACCCCAAAATGTTCGAGCCGCGCTCGGAGATAACCCGCTGGCTAGTGCTCCCATGCACCGCATGTTCGTCGACATATTGGACACTCGGGTTCTGTCCCGCAAAGGAAATAGGTACGTCATCGCCTTCATTGACCAGTTCACTAAATTAGTCGTCGCCGCCGCTCTACCCGACCAAACCGCCAAAAGCGTAGCTCGAGTTTTCGTCGAAGACGTGGTATGCCGTTACGGCGCACCCGAGGAGTTGGTTTCCGACCGAGGAGGATGCTTCGTTTCTGAAGTCATGGAAGCCCTATGCGCTAGGTTACACACTTTTAAACGAGAAACTTTGAGCTACAACCCAAAAGCCAATGGAGAAATTGAACGCTTCAATCGCACATTACTGTTCCTCCTCAGAGTAGCCCTACCCGAGAAAGACCATACTACTTGGGACGAAGTCCTACCCTACTGCATCATGTCCTACAATTCCGCAGTACACGCTTCTACACATTACCCACCTTTCATGCTCATGCACGGATTCCAACCCAGAGTACCGGGTGGAATCGAGACACAAACCGATTGGGGACGCTATCCTGGAGCTGAAGCTTATCGCACTAACGTACAACGCTGGTTAGCCACGATCAGAGACCGAGCTTATCGCTCTATGGAATCTGCCAAGGAATACAGAAAACGCTATTACAATCGCAAAATTAAGGTACCCGATTACCGAGTTAATGACCATGTTTGGGTCTATCGGTACTATACAACACCTGGACTATCACGTAAACTGGAACGCCGATGGTGTGGACCGTATCAGATCACTAAAATCATGCTACCCTGCATCTGCGTCAAACTCCCCGGACAGCCCAATGCCTCCGACCATGTAGTTCATGTTAACCGCACCAAACCATGCTACCGCCCACTTAGCAGTTTTCCGGATATGGCAGATTTGCTAAAGGCCGTACCTCCCGCCTACATTGAGGCCGCACTACAAGAACCTGGAGAGACCATTCTGGCCGATAAATATTTCGCTAGGGAACTGCAGGCTGCCGATCCAGAGGCTGTCGACCGGCTGCGCCAAGACATCGACGGTGCATCCGACACTACTAGCGTGGAGATTGGTGATCCTAATTTAGTGTACACGCAAGCTCAAGCTGACATACACCGTGCCGTAGTGGAACGGTTAGCCATTCAGGCCCCAACTCAAGGCTCAATCGGAGCCCCACAACAAAACAGATTGCCTGTCTGTGATCCCGATAGAACCCCCGATACCGAATGGCCCGCTATCGCTCAAGAGCTCGCTACACAAGACCCCGCTCAGTTACCTTATGCGCTGGATAAACCCCCAGGTTCATTCTCTCCAGAATACGGACAACACACTGCCCCAGTTACTATACAGGAACGAGAGCGATCCATCAGAACTGAGGAACCAACTAGACCTTTAGCACTGCCGCGCTCAGGCAATGGCCGCTCGTTACGGCCATTCAATGTCAACGACTTAGGCCTCGTCGAACTACTCGCTTCACAAGACCCGGACGAGTCCTCGCCCCATACTCCCGAACCAGCTCTATCTCCAACTTCAGCCGTAGAACATGCCGTCCAAACTTCGCCGCTTACGCCTGCCCAACGCCGCGCCGCAGCCGCTACCCAAACCTACCGCAGTCCCCACTCGCAACGCTTAATCACTGACTCGGACAAACCACTGGCACCGTACCACCTTCATCGTGAATCCCCGGTACGGCATGAACAATTCTATCCCAAGCCTCGACACGCTTATTCCGCTCCACCTACTCCGCTCCCACACACGCCGCTGATGCCTTCGGGATTCGAAGCTACGTTTGAGGAGTACACCCCAGACGAATGGATCACACCGTACTCGATACCTCCTAGACCACCACCTACGCAATCCGCCCCAATTTATAGCCAACCTCCCGTAGAACCAGCTCCAACTCGAAAACCCGTACCTAAACCTCGACAGAAACCAGCTAGAACCCCCACACCGGCTAGCGAACCAGTGTATTCTGTAGACTCTGAGGATACCTCACCCGAATCGATGGAACCTCCAACACCGCCACATCGATGGATAATACCTCCCTTACTCTCACCTCTCGCGGAACGTAAAACTAGAACCCCAGCTCAACAAGGGACAACCCCGGCTGCACTACTATCCTTACCAGAACAGGAGACTGGTACCCCTCAGGTTTCTTCCTTTGGTCGTTGGACCACTAGGAGGCAAAACCAACAAGCAGAATGGGAATGGGCCTTGGAAGAAAGGAAGAGAATCAGAGATGAAGAGGCCCGTGCTCGAGGAGAACTTCAGGACGCCACTGACTTAGTAGAATATTTAGCAGGACCTATCATACAGCACCCGCCGTCGGAAGACCAAACGGCCGCCGACGACATTGTGGCAGAATTTGTTGAGAGTTTGGCTAGGAGACGTAAGGAAAAGGAAAGAGATATCAAAGCGTCACGTCGACCCACCGAATCTTCGGAGGGCGACGAAGCCGGACGATCCCGACGACGAGCCGTTCCCACGGCCAGTGAAACAACTTCAACCATAGGCGAATCAACCCAGGGTTCTTCTATTCGGGGGAGGAAGAAGGTGCCGCCGCGCGGCGCATCCTCCGCCACAAAAGGGACTCTAGCTCGACCCGCACGCGCCAAAGTTCAGCCGCACGTTACTTGGGAAGACTGGGACGATGAAGCACCCTTGAGTCAACTTTTACCGGGACCCAGTCGAAGACCCCGTTTCGAACTCGACCCCTCTACTGAGGAGAGCGAGGGATCTCCTGAGTTAGGACCTTTCGGTGAGAAGACCGATGAGAGGACAGAACCTCCCGAACCCACTCGGCGCCAACCACATCGTCAGGCTAGGGACCGCCGCCGAGTGTACACGGACTATATACCACACGGACCGGAAGCCCGAGTGGTAATCCCGCGTATGATTCCCCGAGAGCCTGCTCCCCGACCCCCTGCCCCAGCAAGGCAAACTGTGCCTTTTGCCCCTCCGACTCGACATCGTGACCCTGTCATGCCCATGGATCCACCAGCTAGGAGTGCTCGTGCACGGCACGACATGTTTGAACCTTTCAGGGACATATTTGACGACCAGGACATTGAGGACATGTTGGCCGCACATCCTGACTTAGAACCGGACGAAGATGACGGACAACGACAATTGCGACCCGAAGACATGGGACTGGAGGTGGTTCGAGCTCCAAGGCAACCACCTCGGGGAAGACGATTGTAACGCCAACGCCAGCCCAGAACATCGCCCCCAAGAACTCGAGCTCCCGTGCCACACGACCTTCAAGAACCGCCACTAACGGCGATGAATATTATTGCAGGAAATACCAACTGACGAATCCGCACAATGGAACAACACCCGTCACCGCGTGTGCCATTCTACACTATCAATTACGCCGCACCCATCGAAACTTTCCTTTCAAAAGGCACTCGTTGGCCAGAACTATCCAACATGGCTCCGTTGGGTCAAATTGTCGAGCAATACCCAATCGAATACTCTTCAACGGAGCAAGGCTATCAGCTCCTCGTCACCTATCTATTCGACGAGGATCAAGCCAGGCAGGATATTTCCGACCTAAAGCTGGGAGCTCGAGACATTAAAGCTATCTCCCGGAGAAACAAATCCAAATTTCTCGATACCATGACAACGGAGCGCCTTCGCCCGGCCCTGCCGCACCTCATGCGAACGGTGCTCCTCGAGAAATTCAAACTACCAAAATTCCGGAATGTCCTACTTGCCACCGGCCATGCCCAATTGTTGGAGGCAAATCGCGCAGACTCATTTTGGGGAATCGGTCTTGGACCGGAAGAGGTCGCCTTCGGTCGACGCCCGCGGCCATGTCACAACGTCATGGGCCGTCTACTGGAAGAAATACGGACCTTCATCCGTCATGGAATTGCCAGTTGGCCCAAAGTCCTTATTTTGGGCGACAATATGGCCGCACCGCTAGTCAAGATGGCCGCCTCGAAGGGATGGTTCGCCATCGCCTGGCCTGGTGCCACCATGCAGTTCCTGATCCGTCTAGCGACGTGTATCGCAACGCCGCAGACCAACACGATCGTGATTCTTGGCGGATACAGAGCCGCCCTTCGGTCCAAGCCATTCGAGGGTCGACTCCTAGACACCCCAAGCAAGGTCATGCGCCGTGTACGTCGACACATTTGCTCGTTCGACTACCTCTTGAACGACGGAGCACAAGCAATCATCGCGCCACCTCCACCAACATGGGACGTTGGACAGGACGACGTAGGCGCGTGGACCAAAGAATTTACTCAGTCATTTCACGATATTAAACGCCTATTTCCGGACAGGGCACGAAAATCAACGATGCCCCAATACCCGCCGGAATTATTGGAAACCGACGCTTGGGAAACGGGTCCCAGCAACGACCCACCCGCGGAACCTCAAATTTCGGAGCCATACGTTGGCTTCCTTCGCCAATGGGTGGCAAGGCAAATAGCATAAAGAGGGCATTTTACCTTCGAAACAGTTTCGGCACTAAATTTCAGGTACTCACAGCTGGAAATAGGGAATGATAGTTATGTAAGTAAGTATATCATTGTGCCCTCGAAACTGTTTCCACAATGGATTTCAGGTACTCACAGTGGAAAACGGACTCAATTTCATTTTAGAGTTTTGACATTGGATTTCAGGTACTCACAGCGGAAAGCTGAGTCAAGTTTATTTTACCCTCGAAACAGTTTCGGCACTAAATTTCAGGTACTCACAGCTGGAAATAGGAAATGATAGTTATGTACGTACGTATATCTATGCGCCATCGAAATAGTTTCGGCAATGGATTTCAGGTACTTACAGCGGAAAATGGAATCAAGTTCATTTTTAACGTTCAAAATAAATTAAATCTGGTTATTTCATTTCGCGAGACACGGATTCTTTGAGAAAATAACCGCGTTTTTTTGCTATTGAGAGGTTTACTTGCTGAATATTTATTGCTTTCTGTATTTCCCTTTCTTGGTGAGCAGCCATAGTCAATTGAGGGGTTAGTTGGTGAATAATTATTGGTTAGGTACTTCCTTTTCTAGGTGACTAGCTAGAGTCCATTGAGAGTTTTAGTTGGTGAACAATTATTGGTTTAGGTACTTCCTTTTCTAGGTGACCAGCTATAGGCCATTGAGAGTTTTAGTTGGTGTTACTGAACAATTATTGGTTTCAATACTTCCTTTTCTAGGTAACATGCTATTGTCCAATAGAGTTTAAGTTGGTGAACAATTATAGGTTTCGGTACTTTTTTTAGGTGACCAGCCAAAGTCTATTGAGATTTTTAGTTGGTGAACATATTGGTTTCAATACTTCCTTTTCTAGGTAACCAGCTATAGTCCAATAGAGTTTAAGTTGGTGAACATTATTGGTTTCGTTACTTCTACTCGCGCTGTTTCCAGGTTGATCGATTGACAGAGCTACTAGTTACTGCTTTGTTAATAACCGTAATCCTAACAATAACGCTGCTACTCCGCTAAATGAAGGTGCTTCGATAATTATTCATTGTATAATTATCATAGTCGAACTCTACTTGTTCTATTCCAATATCTTTCAGACTTATAAAAGAACAATCAATAAAGCTCTTACAACTTACTGTAATAGATTTTTAATTTCTTAAGGTTCATTACATATATGTATCTTGAAAACTTACTTGTGGTTATCGCAAAAGTGATTTTATATAAATGTTTCTACGGATTCACACGAATTTTAATGCTGCAGCTGCGGTGCTAGTGCGATGTTAACAGAAATGTATTAATTTTTTGTAAAATCCTGAATTACATTCCTAAAGTGAAGATTGAACGACAGGAAGAGCATGAACAAAAAGACTCTTCCCATTTCTCCATTGCTATACCCGTACTGGGCGCAAAACTGTGGGGCCGGGGTGGGGTAACTAAGGTTAACCTAACCTCATCATCAGTGAATTACACATTTTTCCAGCCGCAGACGATAACTAAAATTTAAGAAAAATTACTCAAAATGTAAAACTTTATTGAGGAAAATTCTAAGGAAAAAATTAGGTAGCTGGTAGAAATTTGGATCACGTCAAGCTTCCCACCCACCTTATAACAGTGAGGATGAACTGGTATGTGCACTGTAAGACGAAATTTAAAGTCCAATTGTTAGGTCACGCTAAGCTTCTACTTTTAGACTTAGTCTTGACGAGAAAACATTATACGAGTATGGAAGACATGATTTACGAGTGATTTACATATTATTCCAGAATGAAAAGCATGACATGGTATACTTGACATAATCTGAAATTTTTGGGTTAGTTCCCCTGGTCTACCTGCCCTGAGTCGATGCCCATTAGATAAATTTAGTAGTATATCTAAAGCATTATATGGCAACATATACAAGTAATATCGTCAAAATAATTGACTATTCGCATTGTTTCAGTACGATGGTTCTGCCGAATTGGTATTGGACGTATAGTTTTAAATCTACGCCGTCCATGTTAGTTTTTACGTTACTGCATTGTGATTGAACGAAAGCTACGTCAGCAGTATATATATTAGAGCCATTGCTCAACTTATTCTATATAGTCATTTTTGAGCACCAAACGATCGACAAAATAGTTATAACAAACTTTGTAATCAACATAGTAATAATATATAAATAAGTTATTTGCTATTATAATTGTGAACATCAATTAAATTTTTTAAAAAAATTATATAGAATTAATGTAGGGTTGGTGCTGGTTATAACGATGTGCGACACAATGCATTTGGAGAAATACTGATCTTTCCAATTTCGGTTATCTTAAAAAGTATAGAGTCTTTATGTCGAGTTTCTGCAAGTTTACCCTACTACACATCTACGGGCTTTTATAAATCATGTTGTCGGATAGGTGGGATAGATGATGACGGTAGGGAAGGTGAGTGCTTGACAAGAATAGCGGTTAGCTGGGTGATAACCAAAAACAATTACCCCCATTCAACGAAATGTTTCTTCGTAATTTTAAACATTTTCCTGATTTTACTTTAAAATTTTCGCAATTTTGTTCATAATTATTAAATTAACCTCGCGCCTTGAGCACATTATGAGGGTGGGTGGAGTGGCGTGGTGGTGGGCAGGGAACTGTGAGTTTTGCCCATAGGTGACCGGTAAACCGTCTACTGTCCTTATTTACAATATTTATATATAGAAGCACAGTCGAACATTTATCCTGGTCGTGCGGATGCTGGTTGACTGGTATGAGAGGTACATACATGATCATAGGGGGCCCCCTAAGGTTTCGGACCGATACCCCCTCATGGCGTCAACAATCGTCCCCTGGGAAGCGGCAAATATAGGCAAACATCAAGGAAAAATTTTCAAAAATTGGCCGAAACCGGCAAAAGTTAGGGGAAAATTGGTAAAAATGAGTACCAAAAATTTTCGAATTTAAGTTCTAAAAAATTTAAAAAATTTATCCCTTCTGACGACAACCCTACCGACCGGCTGATCTCCCTGGGACTTGGAACATTAAGGAAGACAGTGGCAGCTGGCCAATGAATATCAGGTATGACCAACGGATGACATCCCGGATTTTGATAGCATATTCTCAATTACCCTTGACGCCGTCGAAATGAGCTAAATTCTGAATTGACAAAATTTGTCCCGATATGAAATATGTATATATAAGATTGAGTGTTTGCTGCATAATGCAATAATTCGACATGTTTTGTCTGCTGAAAGTGAAAAAAATTTAAATTAGTAGAACATCTTTTTTTGAATAATAATTTATTGAAAACATGATTATATATCATCGCAGAATGTCAACAAAATACACCACATGCATAGTTTAGTCACGTGTAATACGTTATGCAACTGAGCTTACAATCAAACATAATTACAATACTTGGATTTTAAAGTTGTTTGTCGCAACTTTTTTCGAGATATTACATACATACTATTAGCACTTACTGCTTCATCAAAAGGCTAAAAGCGACATTTTACAAGTCGTCAAAAATGGCAATTTTAGGAAAACATTTGGCTATTCACTCAAGCATTTGTGGAGTGCTGCTTTTGATTTCTTGTTTACGGTTGGGCAAACCTATTGCCAATTATTACGTATCTTCGTTTGATATTGAGCGAATTTTTGAATACACAGATGTGCTAGTCGAAGCCATATTGGCCTATGAACTACCAAGTGACGCTCAAAAATTGCCGAAACTCGACGACGGACGATGTAGTGCTGATCAGTTAGCTTTACTCAAAAAGTAATTCCTTTTGCTGCTGCGATTGTACATTTCAAGGTCTAACTTTTTTCCGTCTTTGGCTAAAAAGATGTAAGGTGTCGATAGGGGTGGGAGAGTTACCCTTTAAAAGTCGGAAGGAAACTTCAAACCATATTTACACCCAGTAGGCTCCGCACCGAGACTCCTGCTCCCTTCATCGAGCGCCCAAGGTGCAAGGAAAATTTAGCAAAAATAATCAAAAAATTCGGAAAAAATTCGCAAAAATAGTGCTAAAATTGGCAGAAATGCAGGGGAGGAGGGTTACCCTACCCCCAACGCCCAGAAAACTCACCACGACGGTGTATCTACACCCCAAAGGAGACGGACTTTCAACTCCTATGTGTTAATGGTATTCCAATGTGACGCGTCATTATATAGCAGTGCATTCATCTTCAAGAACTAGACGATGCACTGGGAGCGTTGAGTTAGCAACATAACTTTATAGTTTTATATGACTGGGGCAATGACGCTTCATGGAAACCGATACGGTCATGAAGTCAATCACTGCTTACAGAATAATTTAATGGCATATCCGATTTAAAGATTCTTGGAACTTTCTTGTTTTCTGCCAACACTACGAATTTCAGTGACTAATAAACCGAAAAATATTGAGATACGATGTGAGCGGATATAAAATCGATATATTTCAACAGAAATTTCTAGCAAAGTTGTGCTAGATAATTATCAGGACAGACATATTCGTCATATTAGACAATTTCGTTATTTTAGTCATTTCCCGTCATTTTAGGCACTTTCGTCATTTCAGGCACTTTCGTCATTTCAGGCATTTTCATCATTTTAGACATTTTCGTCATATTAGACATTTTCGTCATTTTAGACATTGTCGTCACATTAGACATTTTCGTTTTTTTGGACATTTTCGTTATTTTAAGCATTTTCGTCATTTTGGACATTTTTAGGGAAACTAGTTTTATTTCAAGGCATCAAAATTCGGTGAATAATATTCGCTATCTGCAAAGAAATTGTTAAAATGTCCTTTTTATAGTAAATTTATACTCAAATTTAGTTTACCAAATGATATGGCGCTACTACAGTTGCAATTGTACAGTTGAGTTAACAAGCTCTGTATCACTGGAAAAAATTAGGTCGACACAATATTAAATTGGTGATACGAAAGTCATTTATTGCCATTGAAACAATTTTGTGACAATTAAAATAGCTGTTGCGAAATATTTATTTTGGAGTTGCACATGTAATCCAATTTGGCTATTAAGAGGACAATTACAATAGGCAACATTTGAAACATCATGTCGCGATGACATATAAAATTATTCACCGGCTCGCAGGCTTATTTTTTTGACAATTACAATAGGCTAAATTTTTTGACAATTACAATAGTCGACATTTGAAACATCATGTCGCGATGACATATAAAATTATTCACCGGCTCGCAGGCCTATTTTTTGACAATTACACTAGGCAAAATTTTTTTGACAATTACAATAGTCGACATTTGAAACATCATGTCGCGATGACATATAAAATTATTCACCGGCTCGCAGGCTTATTTTTTTGACAATTACAATAGGCTAAATTTTTTGACAATTACAATAGTCGACATTTGAAACATCATGTCGCGATGACATATAAAATTATTCACCGGCTCGTAGGCCTATTTTTTGACAATTACACTAGGCAAAATTTTTTTGACAATTACAATAGTCGACATTTGAAACATCATGTCGCGATGACATATAAAATTATTCACCGGCTCGCAGGCTTATTTTTTGACAATTACAATAGGCAAAATTTTTTCACAATTACTATAGTCAAAATTTGAAACATCATGTCGCGATGACATATAAAATTATTCACCGGCTCGCAGGCTTATTTTTTGACAATTACAATAGGCAAAATGTTTTGACAATTACAATAGGCGACATTTGAAACATCATGTCGCGATCACATATAAAATTATTCACCGGCTCGAAGGCTTATTTTTTGACAATTACAATAGGCGACATTTTTTGAGAATTACAATAGGCGACATTTGAAACATCATGTCGCGATGACATATAAAATTATTCACCGGCTCGCAGGCATATTTTTCGATTTTTAGTAACATACCAACTAGAGAAGCAGTTTTAGAAATTGAAAACAAATTCTCTCTATTAGACGTACGAAGACTACATTTTTTAGTAACAGAGTTGTGATTTGTGGAATTCAACATTCACCAGGCTTCATGCTATGGGTGCTATCAAATGCGTTTAGCACGATGCAATTCAACGTGTTTTCTTTAAGGTCCGAATGTTTTAGTACCCTGATCTTTTCTAACCATGTCGTTATTTCGTGAGTGTTCAGTTTTGTCTATTTGAGTGTCTTCTATGTTTATTATATATTGATTAAAAACAAATATATACAAACATATTCTTTTAGCTTTAAGTTTGAACAATTTCCAATATTTAATTATCGCACTTTCGTCAAACACTTCAACCTATAGCAGCAGCTGTTGTATTGGCTGGTGTTCCTGAGCTTTCCAACCGAACTGTTACATCAATGAAAAATATACACGTTTCTATTAAAGAAAATAATGCATTTGTGTAGTTATTCCTTAGTTTCAACGACGTTGGAAAATATTCATGATACAGTATACATATAAAAAAAGTTGCGTCCGCTGTCAAAATTTGAACGAAATACCGCTACGCAGTCGCAAGTTATACTGATAACAGATGCAGATGCAGATCCTGTGGGGTGACGTGGGATCCGTCTACCCAAACACAGGGCAATCACGGTATACGTATCCTATGGTCAAAATCCCAGGTTAAAAATACTCCAATCACTTTGAATGCCCTAATTTCTCGCATCCTGCCTAAACAAACTTCTTAGGGAATCTGCGCCACTAATAATTATATACATATAGAATTTTGTATTTGGTAGATTTTGCATTCTTATTCAGTTGCCATATGGATTTCCGACTAGGCTAGATATTAGTTCCGCTAGTACGATAGCTCAGATATAGTGTACTTCGGAAAAGTTTATCACATCACTTTAGCTTTTACCACGTGAAAGACGAACACAACAACATTCGACTTGGTTTTCGAGTAAAATTAATTGTTTAATCCTCCTCCATGAAAAAGATACGTGCAGATAAATGATCTTACATTCATTGTGAATGGATAAACGCAGTCAATGCTAACAAGATTCGACCTGGTTTTCGAGCAAAATTAGTTGTTTAATCCTCCTCCATGAAAAAGATACGTGCAGATAAATGATCTTACATTCAGCGTGAATGGAAAAACGCAATCAATGGTAACAAGATTCGACTTGGTTTTCGAGCAAAATTAGTTGTTTAATCCTCCTCCATGAAAAAGATACGTGCAGATAAATGATCTTACATTCAGCGTGAATGGATAAACGCAATCAGTGGTAACAAGATTCGACTTGGTTTTCGAGCAAAATTAGTTGTTTAATCCCCCTCCATGAAAAAGATACGTGCAGATAAATGATCTTTAATTCAGTGTGAATGGATAAACGCAATAAATGGTAACAAGACTCGACTTGGTTTTTGAGCAAAATTAGTTGTTTAATCCCCTTCCATGAAAAAGATACGTGCAGATAAATGATCTTTAATTCAGTGTGAATGGATAAACGCAATCAGTGGTAACAAGATTCGACTTGGTTTTCGAGCAAAATTAGTTGTTTAATCCCCCTCCATGAAAAAGATACGTGCAGATAAATGATCTTTAATTCAGTGTGAATGGATAAACGCAATAAATGGTAACAAGATTCGACTTGGTTTTCGAGCAAAATTAGTTGTTTAATCCCCCTCCATGAAAAAGATACGTGCAGATAAATGATCTTACATTCAGCGTGAATGGATAAACGCAATCAATGGTAACAAGATTCGACTTGGTTTTCGAGCAAAATTAGTTGTTTAATCCCCCTCCATGAAAAAGATACGTGCAGATAAATGATCTTTAATTCAGTGTGAATGGATAAACGCAATCAGTGGTAACAAGATTCGACTTGGTTTTCGAGCAAAATTAGTTGTTTAATCCCCCTCCATGAAAAAGATACGTGCAGATAAATGATCTTTAATTCAGTGTGAATGGATAAACGCAATCAGTGGTAACAAGATTCGACTTGGTTTTCGAGCAAAATTAGTTGTTTAATCCCCCTCCATGAAAAAGATACGTGCAGATAAATGATCTTTAATTCAGTGTGAATGGATAAACGCAATAAATGGTAACAAGATTCGACTTAGTTTTCGAGCAAAATTAGTTGTTTAATCCCCCTCCATGAAAAAGATACGTGCAGATAAATGATCTTACATTCAGCGTGAATGGATAAGCGCAATAAATGGTAAAAAGATTCGACTTGGTTTTCGAGTAAAATTAATTGTTTAATCCTCCTCCATGAAAAAGATACGTGCAGATAAATGATCTTACATTCATTGTGAATGGATAAACGCAGTCAATGCTAACAAGATTCGACCTGGTTTTCGAGCAAAATTAGTTGTTTAATCCTCCTCCATGAAAAAGATACGTGCAGATAAATGATCTTACATTCAGCGTGAATGGATAAACGCAATCAATGGTAACAAGGTTCGACTTGGTTTTCGAGGAGCAAAATTAGTTGTTTAATCCTCCTCCATGAAAAAGATACGTGCAGATAAATGATCTTACATTCAGCGTGAATGGATAAACGCAATTAGTGGTAACAAGATTCGACTTGGTTTTACCATTTATTGCGCTTATCCGTTTCACGCTGAATGTAGATCTATCTCAGCGTATCTTTTTCATTTTTAAAAGACTTTGCTCAAAAACTAAGTCGAATCTTGTTACCATTTATTAGTTTTTTGTCCACTCACACTTAAAAAAATCATTCTGTGCCCCACTTTTTCATGGAGGGGGATTAAACGACTAATTTTGTCGAAAACCAAGTCTGAATATTGGGGCACTGATTGCGTTTGTCGTTTCACACTGAATTAAAGATATTTATCTGCACGTATCTTTTTCATGGAAAGGGGGATTAAACGACTAAATTTCTCGAAAAGCCAAGTTGCACTTTGTGACCACTGATTGCATTTATCTATTCAGGCTAAAATTAAAGATATGTGGTGCCGTATCTTTTTCTCATGGAGGGGGGTAAACAACTAATTTTGCTCGAACAATCAAATCTTGTTACCATTGATTGCGTATATATCCATTCACGCTGAATGTAAGATCATTTATCTGCACATTTTTTTTCATGGAAGAGAATTAAACGACTACAATTTGCTCGAAAACCAAAATCGTGATTTGTTTACCCATTTATTGCGTTTTGCCAGGGGCACTGAATTAAAGATCATTTATCTGCACGTATATTTTTCCAGATGAGGTAGATTTTGGGGGTGATTTTGCTCGAAAACCAAGTCGAATCTTGTTTCCGCTGATTGCGTTCGTCCGTTAGCAGCTGAATTAAAGATCATTTATCTGGCGGGGTCTGGGGGATGGAAGGGATTAGACGACTTAATTTTGCTCAAAAACCAAGTCGAGTCTTGTTACCATTTATTGCGTTTTCTCCATTTCACAGCTGAGTAGGAAGATCATTTATCTGCACGTATCTTTTTTCATGGAGGAGATTTAAACAACTATTTTTGCTCGAAAACCAAGTCGAATATTGTTTGCATTGATTGCGTTTTTCCATTCACGCTGAATGTACGTGCATTTTATCTGCA
This sequence comes from Trileptium ribeirensis, assembly GCA_030248225.1. NCBI lineage: Eukaryota > Metazoa > Nematoda > Enoplea > Enoplida > Thoracostomopsidae > Trileptium > Trileptium ribeirensis. The sequence goes on along the minus strand of JASANE010012209.1, from coordinate 1,090 downwards.
CCCATCTTGGGCATGGAGGAGGATTAAACAACTAATTTTGCTCGAAAATTAGGTCGAGTTGTTTATTTCCGCATTGACTGCGTTTATCCATTCACAATGAATATAATATGCTGCAGCATGTATCTTTTTCATGGAGGAGGATTAAACAATTAATTTTACTCGAAAGCCAAGTCAAATGTTGTTTATTGTTCATTCTTCACGTGGTAAAAGCTAAAGTGATGTGATAATTTTTCCGAAGTACACTATATCTGAGCTATCGTACTAGCGGAACTAATATATTAGCCTAGTCGGAAATCCATATGGCAACTGAATAAGAATGCAAAATCTACCAAATACAAAATTCTATATGTATATAATTATTAGTGGCGCAGATTCCCTAGAGAAGTTTTATGTTTGGAGGCAGGATGGGAGAGAATTCAGGCCATTTTAAAAATGATTGAAAAAATTTTAACCTGGGGAACTAGACCATAGGATACGTATACCGTGATTGCCCTGTGTTTGGGTAGACGGATCCCACGTCACCCCACAGGATCTGCCCTATCTGCATCTGTTATCCAGTCCTAACTTGCGACTGCGTAGCGGTATTTCGTTCAAATTTTGACAGCGGACGCAACTTTTTTTATATGTTCTCTGTATCATGAATATTTTCCAGACGTCGTTGAAACTAAGGAATAACTACACAAATGCATTATTTTCTTTAATAGAAACGTGTATATTTTTCATTGATGTAACAGTTTCGGTTGGAAAGCTCAGGAACACCAGCCAATACAACAGCTGCTGCTATAGGTTGAAGTGTTTGACGAAAGTGCGATAATTAAATATTGGAAATTGTTCAAACTTAAAGCTAAAAGAATATGTTTGTATATATTTGTTTTTAATCAATATATAATAAACATAGAAGACACTCAAATAGACAAAACTGAACACTCACGAAATAACGACATGGTTAGAAAATCAGGGTTCTAAAACATTCGGACCTAAAGAAAACACGTTGAATTGCATAGTGCTCAACGCATTTGATAGCACCCATAGCATGAAGCCTGGTGAATGTTGAATTCCACAAATCACAACTCTGTTACTATGTATCGAG